>LPNX010624633.1:0-115543 GCA_001517045.1 Pseudotsuga menziesii
CGCATGAAATTCATGTCACCCATGAGTTGCCAGGTACAAAGCACCGCTCTAATGTTTTTTTTCTTAATGAAGGACTTACAATGATAATAATAAAAACACGTCAAATAATTAATATTTCTTCATTTTTCCAGTACATCCTGGCACCTTACAGCAGCCACATACAGGTCGTGAGCACACGACCCATCGACAAACATGATCACAGATAGCTACAGAGGGCATAGGAAACAAAAAACAATTGGTAGAAGAGGATGTCACACTTAGAGAATATGTGGAGAGAAAAAAGCGCCAAAAAAAGTAGTGATTGTAACAAGTACACTATTACATTATTTTTTTATGCATTGTCCTCGGATATTATTTTTGATATTATGGAGCAATGTCTTCAACTATTTATTTTTGTCTATGTATGAATGAATGAATGAGTTAATCAATGAATGCTATAAACTAATTAATGATCAAATGCACGTAATTCCTTTAAGACAAGAAACTCACGATGTTCGCACAAAATATCATTTATTTCCAAGCACGTGCATTGGGTATGGGGAATTGAGAGTGATGTGAGGGGGGGGAGGGGCCATATGAACTTCCACCTTCACGTGGTTGGGCCTGTTTAGTAGAGAATATTAAACTATTCTTGAAACAGAGAGGAGCTCAATAAGGTAAAATGCATGCATTATTACAATGTTTCTTTCTTACGACCAGATACGTTGTTTCTTTCTTCCAGCTAACTATAGACATGCATTTTCTTTACACTGCAGAGTGAGAATCTTGATGGGCTGGAGATTTCTGGTTTGGAAGATCTTTAAAGTCTACATGTTGAGGCATTGACCAAGCTTTTCCAAGCTAAGGTATTTGTATCCAGTTAAGATTAAGTGGGAAAGGTACGTAGCTTGTTGCAGTTACATCTTAGCTTGTAAGTTTTTATATGAGTTAATTAGGTGTTTATGTTAGCTTCAATTAACTTATATATTATGAATTGCTTGTTTAATCTCATGGAACTGGTAAGTATGTTAATCCATGTGTGTTATTTTAATTGTCTGCTTTGTATTGCCTCCTTATGTTAATCCATTTTATTTGAGGAAGTTTTGGCTAACATGATGGTCTTACAAATACAGTAGTTAACAGCATTCTTTATCTAGAATTCACTGAATTCAGAAGGGTGGTGTCCTCTAACTCTTAAATGCACTATTGAAACCTGAAGCTAGAAAAGTGATATAGATTGATCTATAAACTCACACAAATATAATCGTACAGGCATGCAAAACACCTGGAGTTTATCTTTATGTTTCTGAAGCAATTTGGCAGCTCCAAGAAGCATAGTGACATGTGCATCATGCCCACAAGCATGCATTTTTCCAATATTCACACTCTTGTGCTCCCAATCCATGAGCTCCTTCACATCACAAGTAAAATCACTGAATTAGTAAAGACAAATTAAACAAGCAGGGACAAATAGTAGTAAAAACATAAATAGGACACTGATAAAAGAAGAATAATGAAACCAAACATAATTTGAACGTTGTACTCATCAAGCTGTGGGATCGAGGCATATCTGTTTATCATACAAGCTTGCCTCAAGCCATATGTACCTTACGTTCCTTGTCAGAGATGCTTGGGACTGGATGCAAGTTAAAGTGACCTTTGGTAGCTTTGTAAATGTTATTTATAAACCCCAGTTTGCTACTGAAAAGGATTTAGAGAGAAAGAAAGAAACTATCTCCAGAAAATCCCCTTGGTATAAGTTCTGAAATTTCTTTAGAGGGCACAAACCTCACCCTGAGCCACATTTCATTATCAAGTTTGATGTATTGTTTTACCTTAAGAATATTCATGAGTTTATTCCTGAAAATTGCGAGGAAACTTGTTCTGTTCTCTGGAGTATGGGTTGTGCAGTCAAGTTCACCCTTGCAAATGAGATTGTTTGGGAGGTGGTAATAACCAGCTGAATGGAGTTTTGCATCTCTCAGGTTCCAGTCACTTGATTTTTATCTTGAGGCTGTCAGGTACATGCTTAGAATTTAGCACAGGGTTTCAAGTTCCTTGTGCCAACTTGGTGCCTTGCTAATACTGATGGCCTATAAAGCCAGGTCTGTGTGGGGGCATCCATCTCCTAGTATGATGCCTCATTCCTTCCTGACTGAAACATTATTTTTCTCGTAGCACTTGAAAATCTATGTGATGTTGGGTGTTGATTCAAACCCTTACTCTACAGTAGGCCCTAAAGGGAAGCCACAATTTATAGATACTTTAATTACTAGATGGCACTCTCACTGGGTCTCAAAGGCTCAAACTTTGGTCTGTTTGCTTGTTACCAGTTATCCAGGAACTATACCTTAGCCTTCCATGCCTTTTTATGAGGCTATGATTAATTCCTTTTATCTGCTAACCCTGATATGGGGCCACTGCTTGATGCAGGAAAGTTTTGGCTGAGCCCAAAAATAAAGGAACTTCACACACACATTGAGCAGGGATACAAAGTGCAGATTCAAATAAAAATGATATTCTCTTGATAACCAACCCCTTTCCTTCACACTATGCTCTTTGTATAATGTTTGAAGCTGAGAGAGTATATCTAGAATGATATTTTCCAGGTGTGATAGCTCCCCTGTATGGCCAAAATGAACATTATGGCATAGAAACCATATGAAATGAAATGACACAAAACTACAATTGTACTTGGATACTTTTCCTCTACAAAACTACAATTCTTCAATTGTAGTGGCCACACTTTAAAGAATGGACACAGGACAGTTGTACTTGGATACTTTTGCAAACAGCATATTAAAGATGATCTGAACATTATTTCAACATAAAACATCCTAGAAGTCTGCTCTGCAGCCTCTTCCACAAGTTACTTAGAAAGTTAGAAGTGAGACGCCACCCTGAAAAAATGTTACAACAAGGACTAAAAGTAGACCAGCCTTTCCTAATCAAAATTATTTAATATTCAGCCTCTAAGCAACCACTGCTACCATATATTTGCATTACAGTTCTTCCAAAGGTGAATTCTGTGGTGGAAATGTTCACAACAGGTGACAGTCTGTTCCAAGATAGAAAAGATAACCCTAACTAGAGATGTCGTCTACAACACAGACAATAGCAGGGCCTAAAACATAGATTGGATACCACTAATCTCCTCTTTCTACACTATGTGCAGCTTCATATACTCCAGAACAGCCAATAGGTATTGATAGGTGGACTGCCCTCCCTCTTAGGGTTTCTGTTTTAAGAGCAAATCTGCCTAGACTTCCATTTTCATCACTTCCTTGCACATAGTTCCACCCACATTTAGAGAGGAAGGAGAATCTGTTTGTTTAATGCTGCTCATCCTCAGGCTTGGCAATAAAGTCATTTACTTCTGCATGGGTTCTCAGAATTGGAATAAGACATAACTACACCTCCTTTCATGATGAAAAATGTCAAGGTCTGCTTGGAATATGCCAGAATTATTCGGGATGCACCCAGATTGCCAAGAAATATGAATTATAATACGTAGAGCCTATAAAATGATACCCAGATTTGTTATTTGATGCTGACTTAGGTCTAAAACATGCTCAGACTAGGGCTATCTTCATGCCCTTTGACCATTAGACCCATTGTTTATTGTTTGGGCACAGCCTAGCATGGAGAATTAGGGTGATCTGATGCTGAACGATGCTCAAAGATGAAATTCTATTGCACAACAATGCTTCTTTGACAATGCTTTTACCTACAGTATTTCCCAATACTGCCTCAGAATGGCCCAGACTTACTGATCAAGGTCTTTTTTGTCCTCAGGAGACCTCCAGATTACTTAATAATGTGGTTTTATTCCTCAATTATCCACAAACTTTTCCCAAACAAGTTCAGACTCAAGCTAGGTCCCAGATCTAGTTTTTATGTCTATACACACCTTTTTTTGTGATGAAAATTGCCTAGAATGCCGGTCGTTATCCAGGGCCTATAAAATGATACCCAGAGGGCCGAGGCTCATCAACTGGCCACTGAGAATCAGAATTTATAACCTACATTATTAATGATCATCTTAGCTATCTTGTTCTTGATTTGGCAGTTGTGCATAAAGTGAGCTTCTGGATTGTTTGCACAGTGCTTAACTACTTAAACATAACTCATAACAAATAAACTATTCATTTACAGTATATCCATCAACACCAAAACACAAATTTGTTGCTGGTAACTGAACTGAGCATTTGTAAAAGCATTCAATGCGGTGATTTCCTTGGTTGTTAACAAGGATCTTAGATTTTCATTAAGTTCAGAAAACCACTATGCAGAATGACTTCTCGACTTTTGGATACTCTGTCTCTCACCCTTTTTCTGTTTCTTCCATCAGGTGAGCACCTCCTTTTATACATCCTTTTATGTCAAAATCAACTACAATGGCAACTATTCACATACCATTGCCTCAGCTTCCATATTTCAATAATTTTTGATATAATCGTCCAGAGTATTCTTAATCTGTGTGCTACATACCTACCTTGCTACAACTTTCAATTTGAATGGGTGATGAATCCACATGTAACAATTTGCTGAACAGGACAATGTTGCAGCTTTATCACACTGTAATTCTATAATTTTGCTCTGTTTAGGATAGGCAATCTGCTAATAATTTTGCGTCTTGGTGATCTGTCTATAATGAACAAGTTCATGCTCTTTTTACCATTACCAAATTATGTATGGACACTCTTTGAAGCTATTATTAATTTATTACATAGCATGAGAACATGCATTCTAATTTAGGTAGTTGAAGACATGTTTATTGAAAACAGATTTTGCATTTTCATTGTTTTTGAATCTACTCTGTTCAATGAGCAGTAAGGCTTAGGTAAGGATGTTACAAGGATTATGTCAAGGCAAATATTTAAAACCCAACAGAAGTTGATAACATCAATTCATATCTGGTCAGATATAGATCCTCAGACAGAGATTGCCTTGTATCCTCCTTATAGATGTGCTATGCCCTCAGGGCCAAAACTTTCTATTTAATCACATGAATAGTTAGCAATTAGGTCATAATCTGTATATTACACATTACAGTGTGGACAATAGGATTTGCATTACATTTGTGTTGTATAAATTGGTACTTACAAATATCCAGATTCCCTTCACATTGATATTCCGGTTGTCTTACAGCGGATGGCTTGCGTGCTGACAAGTTCTTCGAGCTAGAGAGTGATGGAAACCCTAGGGCCCCCTTCCTAAGAAGCATAATCCAAAAGAAAGGGCGCTGGGGTGTTTCACATGCACAACCTCCTACAGAATCAAGGCCTGGACATGTGGTAATAATTGCGGGATTCTATGAGGATCCTAGTGCAGTCACAAAAGGTGAGATGTTAGTATATCATTTTTAATATGTTGTTTGCAAAAGTATCCAAGTACAACTGATGGTGCATACTCCAATTTTTTTACTATCCATCAGATTATTTTATTCTGGCATGCCTTGTAATTTGTAAACTGTGACAGTCACCCACATGATGGAACATAAATAACATGTTGGAGTGACTGCTACAGCAAGAAATTAATTGGATGGGAAATTTCCGGGACTCAGAACATCCAATAATCTTTTCTAGGCGTGTATTTGTGCTTCTCATTATAAATATCATCTGTCTATTATTTTGAATTAATTTTCTCACCATTTTTCTATGTTATGTTTGTTTAATACAATGATGTGAATGGAATGTGAGATAACTGATAAATGCTGTGATTAAATGAGCCCAAATAAATCATGAAAAAGAAAACCATACACACTTATTAGTGCACCGACAGTCATGGATTCAGTTGAGTTTCAAACAGTGGGTATCTAATTAGCATCCAAAGTACTTGTAGAAAGTACTGAACCAATTTAGTGAGCATAATATCAGAGAAAGGTTAGCTCATAGTTTAATGCTTCCAGCAGTGATGGAGAAACAGACCCAAGGATGGCACATCTCATAGGTAATTTTGTCCCATGAAAGGATATTCCCTTTTTAAACTCTTATCATCAGTCAGTACTAAAATGATTAGCATAAAGTATGGCAGTAGTAATCTTATTATTCAGTATACACTGTACACTCTATCAAGAGAACAGGAGGTTATCTTTATTTGCTCTAAAATGTAGTCTAGCTTGCATAGTTGAAAATATCAGATTCAGAAGTATAGGTCCTGCTAGAAAAGAATAACTCAAATTTATTTTCAGATTCTCAAAAGCTGAAAATATTTTTTGTTAAAATGGAGACATGGACTCCTCTTCAAAGTCATGGCTCTATCTCCAGTTGAACAAAATTACAAAATGTCATTGGACATCAATATGAGATCCATGTATTTCCTCCTGTACATTAATATAAAACCTTTTTATTCACCAAAAAGGCTACTAGAATGCAATGAATTCAACAGCTAGTAGAATACAATGTGGCCAGCACAAAGGAATGATATCAACAATTGTAAGATAACAGACTCAGGTAGCAACAGAAATGTCTATAAACGTTTATTAAAGAACACCAAAAACTCGTCCCTTCCTCTGTTAGAGTCTTTCCTGAGGTCAAGGCTACCTCAGCAGTCCTTTAAAGTCATCCTAGATGTCCTTTCATATCCACTATTATTCAATGTAAGCCCTATAAGCAAATCTCATTCAGTTCTTTAGTTCTACTGATATGGAGGCTATAAAAATAAATTGACTAACTAGAAGTCCCACCACCTCAACTCCCTGAAGTCCCACACTTTCATAAGTTTCTAACTCTTCCACTGGCTATTTCTAGGTCAGAGCAACCTAAGGAGCCTAAACAGGGAAACGACAGATGGGGATCAATTCTGGTTAATCCAAAGCTCACAGCAGATGGATGGGGGAAACACCCAAGAACAACGACCCTTTCCCCAATGCTGGCACTATCCCAGCAGCTGCTTGACACACACTAAAGTGAATCATTTTACTAAATAAATAAAAACTGTCTTTCTCCCTCACACACACTGTGTATGCTTCTATTCATTGTATATTGTTATCATCACTAATGACTGTAGACAGTGAATATTATCTTATCATCCCTACCACTACCTGTATATTGTTATCCATCCCTAATAGCATGAACAATCTGTGAAAGATTTTTGATGGAATTTACATTATCACCACAGACCTGAGGTTGTTGGTTCCTAGCTTCGGAAGTCCTTATAAGGGGCAATAACGATTTACTCAGTACAACAATGCCAGCTCTTGTTAGTCAAAATGGGTATTTATACTTTAAAAAGCCTGCTTGAATTGAGACGATAGTAACACTTCACAGATTTGGAATTGGTGAACTACGAGATAATCCTTGAGTGGATATGTATAATAATTCTAAAGCACTAAATCAACAAAATTCATCTCTTAATAATGACATTCATCGTTTATTAAAATGCATGAAGTAAATTACTAAATTCAAATCAAATACTTGAGAACGATGGTGGATGGACTATCTGACCTCTAAACCAGTTGACGTTCAGATCCCCAAGAATAAAATTGATTGAAAATCCATAGGACCTGAGCTAATGTCAAATAAGGAATTTACTTTCCAACTTTAGAACAATGTTTTTGAGCACACAGGTGATCTGGTAAATATTAAAGTGGCACATAATTTGATGTGATTAATTCCTAAAGGATCTGGCAAGGACGATGAGGATGCTGATAGCCAATTGATATCTTCTGGTATGGATTTATATTTACAGATAACACCGAGAGCCAAAACTTCCATCTATTCTTTTAAAAGTAATCTGTTGGATTTTAGGAAAGTATAGAACAGCTGATGGGAAGTATTATGTGAAATATATTATTGGAAACTTATGTGATGTCATTGAGGCTCATTTAGTAGATAATGTGGTCAAGGATTATTCTAAAACCTCCCCTGTCTTCATCACCTTGAACGAAATGGTGAATAGAAGGCCAAGACTCTTCCATGTAAAATAATCTTCAGGATTCTTAATTTGGAAAGTTAATTAATACATTGACAATAATGAAAATTTGCCAATCCTCTCTAGCAAGATGTAACTACCATATTCATCACAATCAAAAGGTGCATTAATGACCATGATATTTGATGGTTTGCTTGGGGAAAATTTTCCTATATATTTGTATATTCTGGAGTAGTATAGCTACTGTAGATGTCTAGAAATATTGTTTGCTGACCCCAACATACCTAGACTTCAGGAAATAAGGTTGCTTTCTTGTTTACTAAATAAACATTCTGAAATGATTTCTTAGACAGACATTCTATTCACAGGTTTGAAATAAATCTCCAGAGCGATCCTAGATCAGCTCAAAGTGACCAAAACAGTTGCCTCATAGCTTCATGATATTGCTACTGGCAGGAAAATGGCCTCACTGTATTTACCCCGACATCCATGCAAAGAGGGAGGGTAACACCCCCAACATACCACCAAAGTTCTTCAATTTGGATTGATTTAAAGCTTTGTTGCTCAACGACCATAGACTAGGAGGTAATTGTTGTAATAGACATGATGAGTGCATGTTGGAGAGGGATGCATTAATTGCTCAAATATAAGATAATATAATATAATTGTAATAATGTCCAACCAAGAAAAAGGGCAGAATATCGTGTCAAGATTCTTGGTTGTTGATCTATGTCAATTCCCCGACTTCAATGCTTAAAAGTGACCAATCCTTGTACAAATTTGGAGAATGGTGGGAAACTTGTGTAAAACTCTATGCAGATAGGGAAGTCAAATAAACTCTATTCCCAACATTTTGGAATCTACCCCTGTTATAAATATACCCAATATGCAAATATTTTTATTTTTTTTAAAATTCACTTCCATCGCTTAAGCGACGGTTCTCCATGTCACTTTTCCGATGCGTACTCTTTATATCCGTCGCTTAAGCGATGGCGCTTCATGTCGCTTATCCGACGATCACAGTTTATATCCGTCGCTTCACCGACAGCATGAAGGTTATTTTTAAAAAAAAAATTGACTAATCGTCGCTTATTCGACACGTCCTCTTTATATCCGTCGCTTAAGTGATGACACTTCATGTCGCTTATCCGATGATTACAGTTTATATCCGTCACTTCACCGACGGCATGAAGGTTATTTTAAAAAAAAAAATTGACTAACCGTCGCTTATCCGACGGCCCTACTATCGCTTAACCGACGGCATGAAGGTTATTTTCTTAAAAAAAATTCACTACCGTCGAAGAAAGGCTGTCGCTTAACCGATGCTTTACATTTAACCGACGGTAAACTGAGGCGTCGCTTAACCGACGGTTTCGAAAGATGTCGGATAACCAACGACAAGTTTCCGACGCTTAAAAAAAATCATAGTGTCGTACATGCGACAGGGAAGTGTCGAAAATCCGACAATACTGCCATCGGATTTTTGGTGGAAATGTAGTAGTGTATAAGTTAAGGGTGAATATGTTAAGTGATTTAACACCACAATCAAAGAATATAAGGGAATATTTATTTTTGTTTTTATAGTTGTTGTAAGTTTTTTCAAATCTGTTATATGCATGGTAATGTTACCCAAGCGCTAAAACCTTCTATTGTTGCATTAGAATTCCAGAGAATTTTGGAACAGTGGTCTACTACTACCTGTGATGGCAGTCTGTTGTTGTAGCCTTAGACCACCTGGAAGGTTGTTGTTGTAGCCTTATACCACCACCAAGGGTGGTGGTGTTGCCACCAGGCCTGTTGTAGCAACCCTAGTCACCACCGAGGGTGCTGTAGCAGCTTGTTGCTGCTCTCCTCGTCACCACCGTGAACTGTAAATTGTGTATGGATGAATCTTGTTTGCGATTCAATCTTACACCTTCTTCATTTGAAAAATGATTGGGATAATAATATTATATTTTTCAACCATAAACATCAATCATGTAGCTAACATTCTATTAGTTTCTTTATTCACCTTTTCTTTAACTTTGGTATTAATCTTGTAATCGGTGTCTTATGTGATAACATCTGGACATAATTCAATTTTCATCACCCTCGCTTATTCCATTATTCCCTTGATTTCAATGAAAATCTATGGAATTAGGTCCTTATATACCTCAAGTACTAGATTTATGAGATCGTCCATAATTTTTTTATCCCGCTAATCTACAACATAAGCAAGCATGGGTCTCTCCTCACCCCCATTGTTAACTCATTGCAACGTTAGGGGTTATATATATGAAACATTACCACCATATTCACTCTTTACCTTAACAGCCTTGGATCCTTCAAATTCCTTAAATGATAGATTCTTGAAATCCTATAAATCATGTTCACCCTCTCAAGCCCAATCAATCTCCTTACAACACAAAAGAAGGTCCAATTGTCTAATACGGATCTTAATTGCAGCTAGTTCTTGATGGTAAGGGAACACAACAATAACATGGGAATTGTGCAACTTGTTAGTAAGAAAAAATTCTTTAATCAGTTTCAAAGTTGTAGTCACTTTAGGAGACTTTACTACAAAAGAGAAATCGTCACAAAATTTAGACTAGCAAATAGCCCAACTCTTGGTTTTCCTTTTATTTTTTTCATGTAAATACCAAGAGTTTAATTTCATAATAGGTCCCAAACTATGAATTCAAAACTAAGGTTGCAAACCCTTGATTTCCCACTTCTAAGTACAACTTTCAACACGAAAAAAGTGATTTGTGCCTCCATCATATATTTTTGAAATCATAATGTATTTATCTTTTGAAAGAGTTAGATTTTAACTCTCAAAATATAGGGGGGGCATGTGTGTCATCACTCCCTAGATGGTTTCCTAGATTGTGAGACCTTTCCTATCTGTGGCCCACCATATGGTTATCATGATTGTATGTGGCTCTACAGTAAGATTGATAATAGGGTTTCTTCTTGGTACACTAGATGGATCTCTTGTAAGATTGATAATAGGGTTTCTCTACACTAGATTGCACGATTTCACCTCAGGGAGTAAAGCACAATTCCTTGTGGGAAACAAGAATAGTATGGGTGATACTTCATGAACACTATTGGTTTGGGTCCAAGTATGAGTGGTTTTCAATATGTTGAGCCAACATACTATATTTCAGAAGCATTGTGTAAAACCTGATGATCCCAGGAGAAAATCTGTGTGTCTAGGAGCTTTTTTTGTTCCTGAATTGAATCATAGAGACCAATATTTGATCATTAACAGAGAAGGAACCCAGAACCACATATACTCTTTTGAATCCTCTCTACATCCTCCTTCCACCTATAAATGAAACCCATCCATCCTAGAGAAAGGCTTAGAATCCCTATCCACTCTTTCTCAATCCATTCCATGAGCGTTTTTTCCTCCATTTGCTTCCTCGAGACCGTTTTACTAGAGATTTATATTGCATTGGAATGATCTAACTTAAAACTACATCCTCTCCTACCACCAGCTACATATTCTCATTTCTTAACTTGAACAAATCTATGTTTGTCTCTGGCAGCCCTGTTCCTTGATCCCGGATGTCCAGAACCACTTCTAGACTTCCCAACTAGTTTGTGGAGCCTCAAGTATTTACAATCCTATGGTGTCTGCATTACATTCGATCTGACTATGTTAATGGAATTTATCAGTTTTCCTTTGAATACTAGTTTATTGATGCACAGATATTGGCCATTTGAGCCTCACCTCTTACACCTTCACCATCTTGAATGTGCATATGAGAGAATGAATGCAACTCTAACTACTTTTGGACTATTTTCACATGGCTCAAGTATGTTGGATATGCTTCAAGTAAAGGATTTGTCAGTTCTTGGACTCACAATGGTCCTATTCACATCAAAGTGACCAAAATACTTAGTGATTCATTTTTTCCTTAGGAAGTGAAAACACATCAATTAGGCAATTACATTAGTGCATCAAGGTACCCAGCTAAGTCACCTGACATGAGGACACCTCCTCTTTGGTAACAAACTCGACTATTTTTTATTCCATTTCCTCAGCCTCCCTGTAAATTTATAACAGGTATGAGAGAAAACAACTTCAAGAGATTGCTCATAGTACTCGAACAACGACATCTCTGCACAAAAGCATAGTTTGAATAACTCAGTATCATTGGAAAAGGAATTGTGATGGTTCTAAATAATAATGTTTGGTTCTTTTCTGTAATGTCCCAAATTTGGAATTGGGTCACAATGGCCAAATCACATTTTCCATATTCATGAAAGTTGTCAAATGGATGCTAAAAGTCAAATAATTGCCAAGGAGGAAAATCACTAGATTCCTAGGTTGTGGGTGGAAGCTTTGAGATTTGGAATAAGGGGGATAATAAATGATGTTTAGACATTATAAGGGGATAAATATTTAATAATTGATCTTATTAAATAAATACAAGAGAAAATGGAAGTGGCAATAGAGCATGAAGACACATGGAGACTATGGGGCCCACACTAGCTAGAATTCCTATGTTAAATGGTATCTTTCTCTTGAAAATTTGAATATATGGGAAGTCCAATATTTTTTTATGGATTATAATGTTAATATAATTGTCCATATACTTTATAGGTCAAATTTGGGATGAATTGTAACTTACATGGGAGAGGAAGATCCAAATGGGAGTTTCATGGACACTTGGCTAGATTCCCCTTACATTTATGACAACTATGACACCAATGATGGGGATTCTATGATAGTTATGACCCAAGTCAGATATAAAGGCTGAAATACTAACATACTGACATGTTAGGCCTGAATAGAGCATCTTGGAGGTCGAAATTGGGAGTTGGAGAAGGCCAAGAGGCTCCTACTCAAATTTGGGAGAAGAGGGAAGGTGAAGAGAGAGGCCACATGGCATAGCATGAGAAGCCACACCCATTCGACTTGGATTTGGTTTATGGATGTATTTGGAATTTATAATACCAATAATTTTTATAAAATACAGGGATCAGCCATGAGAAGAATCTTTTGCTCATTTGTGAATTGTGAGAGCTAGTGGATGACTAGTTTTCTTGCTTAAGCCAATTTCGAGTGTGAAAGATTCCCATTTGAGTTGGTGTTTGGAAAGGAAAATCATGTATTTCATGGAGTTTTAATGGAGTCTTATTTTCAGGAGTAATCTACAGGAAATAATGTGGATTTTTCTATTGCAACACTCTCTCTCAACTATTTCCAGTTTTCACACCATATTCATGCCATTGGAGGGATTGCGCTTTGGGTGAGCTATTGATCTCTTTGGGGAATATTATAATGCTAATTATCTTATGTTATGATGTATATGCTCTGTATTTACTATGTATAATACTCTCAGGTCGAAATACCCAAAATAATTCAAGTAAAAATGTTGAACAATTAAGAAATAGTGTCATTTCCCCACTATCTTGTTGTGAACCATTGTAATGCTGATGATTTTGAATTGGGAGAGACTTTTATTGTCAATTTATGATTGGAATCAGTTAAATATTCTCTTTTATTCATTCTCAAAAGTTTTCAAGTCGAAATTCCCAATATTTGTATGTCAAAATGACTTTTAATGAGCAAACAATGACCATTTCCACTCTATTTTGATATATGCCATGGTAATGCTTATTATTTCGAATGGAGGAATGTATCTCTGATAAATGTATGATGGATGGACTGAAATTAATGTTTATTTTAATTCTCATGTTCATTACTTAAGCATTGGAATCCATTTTACTCATTTTTATCTCATTGGGAGAAGATTTGGTGCATTTTCCCCAAGGGTCAAAATTGTGACTTGGGAGTTGTTTTGGAAAGAGTCATAACAGACTGTATAAACTGAACCATGATGCATATGAGAATTTTAAAATGTCCCTTACACATAACCAGCCTCTTTTAATAAATTCAAGTGACTTTGGGATCATTTGTGATGCCATTTCTGGCAGTTACCCGGGGGGAATTGGAGCCCCAATTTGCTAGTAAAGACTCCTACTTTGAACAGAACATTAAACAAGTTTTCAAAAGTAATTGGGAGGTCACAAAACATACATGAGCATGATATTTAAGTTATAGTATCATTCATGTACCTTCATATAAAATTTGGAAGCATTTGGGTCAATTTGGAGGTCTAGACATCAAAACTAGTCAAGAGCCAAAATTGTGAAAAAAATGGAAAATTGGACATTTTAATAAAATTCCAAAAAGGGGACATTACATTTTCTGACTCAATCCAGGAACTAATGAATATTTTACACATAAAACACATATGAAAAACAATTCTTTGAGAACGGTTTTAACTACCCTGTAAGGTACCACATTGGCACTGAATCAGCCTTCGTTGGCGTCGATTTGCTCAGTTCACTGCTCAGAGTTGAAAAACACTTTGGGAAGCTCCCCTTCAACACATCTTGTAGTAGGGAAATTTCCAAGGTCTCTATCTACACAAGAAGCAGCAGAGGCTGGATCTCTTTGCATAATCTATAGGGAAACAATATTTTAGCCAAGGATCCATCCAGGATCCCTATAAAAATATTACCAGTTTCACAAAGAACATCATCAAATAAACCAAATTCTCTAAATATGGCAGGCGCTCATCTTATCTTTTTCCTGCTTCTTTAGCGTTGTGCATTTATCAGCAGCTCCATTCATACTAAAAGGGAATTCATACTGATTTCTTTTATTGCCTCATATTAGTAGCTCCCTTCAAAAAGAGACAGGATGAAGGAAATTCCAATAAAGGTTGTCATGATATTTTCAGATTGTTCATTGGGAAGGTGCATGATATTCAACAACTACCCAACCAAGTTTACAACTATTCTTGAAGTTGTCAATATCTCACATAGCTCAATTCCTTTCATGCCTCACAGTTAGCCAAATGAATTTCAATTTGAAAATGAGTTGTGGCATTATTTCAAAAAGTGTAGAGAACACATATCTATATGTATACATATACCTAGCATGAAAGTTGTAGGTTAGAGACTCCCATTCTAGTCTTATATGCAAGGTTGTCTCTGAAGTCAAAAGCTTGGTTTTTTTCTCACCAAAATGTGTTGGAAACTACCATCACCAAGATGTTTGAGATTTCAAATGAAATAATGAATTGTAGGTCCCCTTCTAGGGTTTACACAATGTTTTTGAAGGAAAGATGGTACAAATTTCAGATGGATAGATTAAAGAACTACTTACTATATGAAATATATAACCCTAAATATTTTACAAAAATATACCAGTAGAGTACAGATGAGGAAAAATAAATCCAATCTCTCAAGAAGATGGAATAGCTCATTGAAGCAATAGAGATATTATGGAAATGGCTTGCTGTATGTAGCATTCTCTTTAGGGTGAGTTTATGTTATGGGGGAAGTAGTCTTCAATACCCATGATCGAGTTGTTGAATCCCTCTTTTTACAAGGCCATTTCTACAATGATGATATAGTGGCTTAGGCAATGAAGGCTTAGTATTTAATGAAGATTTGTTTTAGTAAAACAGAAATTTAAATGATTTGTTTAAATTTAGTTATTTAGGATGGTTGGAGGTGAGTGACTAGTGCTAATAACCCTATTCAGAATGTGGAGTCTTGGGGCTTCTAAGAGGTCTAGAAATTATGAATGGATGAGAGTAAATATGATGTGCATACATGCAGAAATTTACCTATGAATGCAAGATTAGATGGCTAGACACACGTGTAGAAAACTTTTGCTTCACATAGCCTACAGAGAAAATCACACAGCAATTGATGAATCTCCCCTTTTTCACGCCCATAGTCTTACATTCATACCCACAAAGTTGAGCTTCCAGAGCTGACTGTCATTCTCTGTTACTATTGACAATCTTCCTGTGTGTTTTTTGCATTTCTGATTTATTGCTGACTGTTGATTATTTCAGCAAAAACTAGTGATTGAGATGATCAAACTAAAAATTTTCGAGTTTTCTTTCTATTTGTTTTCTCTTTTGAAGTTGTTTTTATTCCTTTCAGACGTTGCAATAGTTTAGGTTTTCCAAATTTTGGGTTTAGGGTCCTCTTGTTATGTATGCCGAGTTTACTTTGTTGACATTGTTTTACCGTCTTAGTGTTTAGCAACTTTTCAGTGCCATGTACTACTAATGATCATCTTTATGTAGTGTATTATCCAAGTTTTTTGGCACCATGTACAATAGGTTATGATCATCTTTACCACTGTTATTATCCAGAATGAGGGTTGCACTGCGGTATCAAGAATGACGGTTGCACTGAATATATATGTAATTATTAATTTGTTGAATCTGAACAGTTACATTTGAATGGTAATCTATATTTGTAAAATTGACCCTTTTTAATAGCAAAATGATAAATTTTAGATGTATCTTTTTGGTATGGTTTTGACACATAATTCATGTAGAATTTTGAACCACTCCTTGTTTTATTTGAGAACATGGTTGCAAATAAAATTTAAGACAATACAGAAATGTAAATGCTATGATCAGAACTCGTTTTCAAGGGATACAAATAATAAAACAAGGTAAATGTTACAAGCATTTAATGTCAATGAGTGTGTTCTTATTGTGTAAGCATAAAATATTTATGGTTCAATTAGATGTAGATTGTTAAATTTGTTGTTGGGTTAATTTTTTAAGCTTCCATATGAACATAGACCTCCATATACTATGAGGGATAAGGTGAAAAGTGTTTTGCCATCTTCATGCTCATGTTTCATTGAATGAAAAGGCTGCATGGTGCACTTTCATATATGAAGCTCGATGAGTGTGAAACTAATGCCAAGTTAGTGGAATTGTTTTAGAATATTCATGACATAAATAATGGGGATAAGATCACCCTTGACGCATTTGTGAAGCTAAAATTGTTGTATTTTATCACCATCACTATTCATGCAACATAATGTTCTTGTTTTTCATCACCCTATTTTCAAAGTTTTGAGTATGTGCATGAGTTATTTTTATAGCACAACAAAAATACTAACATACCAATATGTGCATGAGCTATTTTTTCAGTGCACCAAAAACACCAACATACCAAGATAATCAATGCATCAAAATGTATCATTAAGTCATGTGTCCATATTATAAATAGTTGTAATTTTCCAAAACTACTTTATTGTCTTTTTGAAACTCATATATAGGAATGTAAGGTGAGTTTATGGTTGGCATGTATGAGCATGTTGTAATAGTTTAGAGTTAGGGTTTGAATATCTTATTTAGTGCACATAATATAAGGAGATTGCATGAACCTATCTTATGACTATGACAAGGTTTCTGTTTTAAAAATTTTGTGAATATTACATGGATGAATCTTGTTTGCACCCAAACAAAAGGAACTAATAAACTCATCTTACCAAGATAATCAATGCATAAAAATGTATCATTAAGTCACGTGTCCATATTATAAATAGTTGTAATTTTTCAAAACTACTTTATTGTCTTTTTGAAACTCATATATAGGAATGTAAGATGAGTTTATGGTTGGCATGTATGAGCATGCTGAAATAGTTTAGAGTTAGGGTTTGAATATCTTCTTTAGTGCACATAATATAAGGAGATTGCATGAACCTATCTTATGACTATGACAAGGTTTCCGTTGTAAACATTTTGTGAATATTAAATGGATGAATCTTGTTTGCACCCAAACAAAAGGAACTAATAAACTCATCTTACCAAGATAATCAATGCATCAAAATGTATCATTAAGTCATGTGTCCATATTATAAATAGTTGTAATTTTTCAAAACTACTTTATTGCCTTTCTGAAACTCATATATAGGAATGTAAGATGAGTTTATGGTTGGCATGTATGAGCATGCTGAAATAGTTTAGAGTTAGGGTTTGAATATCTTATTTAGTGCACATAATATAAGGAGATTGCATGAACCTATCTTATGACTATGACAAGGTTTCCATTGTAAAAATTTTGTGAATAATACATGGATGAATCTTGTTTGCACCCAAACAAAAGGAACTAATAAACTCATCTTACCAAGATAATCAATGCATCAAAATGTATCATTAAGTCATGTGTCCATATTATAAATAGTTGTAATTTTTCAAAACTACTTTATTGCCTTTTTGAAACTCATATATAGGAATGTAAGATAATTTTATAGTTGGCATGTATGAGCATGCTGAAATAGTTTAGAGTTAGGGTTTGAATATCTTCTTTAGTGCACATAATATAAGGAGATTGCATGAACCTATCTTATGACTATGACAAGGTTTCTGTTGTAAAAATTTTGTGAATATTACATGGATGAATCTTGTTTACACCCAAACAAAAGGAACTAATAGAACACACTTTTCCTACAATAGAACACACTTTTCAAAAGGAACTAATGATTTAAATGTCATGGAAACCCTTTAGACATGCTAAATACAAAGAAAGGGAAATGATATTTTCAAATAAGGAAATGTAGTTCATTATAATTTATATCTAGCATGGTGGAAGAATAGGCTCATTAATACTATGAGTTGATCATCTATAATAGAGAACTATTGATAAGAAAAATAGACTATTGGTTTTAATGATCGTAAAATCTTAAGGTTACATGGTAATGGATTTTTCTATTGAATATATTAGCACTTTGAGCTTTAACGAAACTTATAAACAATAACTATTGAAAATATAAATACACTATTGGTTTTAGTTCTCGTAAAATAAGGTTATGGTAATAGATTTTTATATTGAATATATCAGCACTTTGAGCACACAAAACTTAAGTAATTTTGAGGAAGGTCAAAGAGGTAGGTTGCTAAAATTGATATCATTGTATGTAACCATTCTATTTGTAGAAAAAAAGTATTAATGAAAATGAAACTAGATGCAGTGGAGGTGTAATCATTAATGTTCTTTCATTTTGTTCTCAATCCAACTTATTTTCATTACATGTAAATTCCCTCCATTTCTACATTACAGAAGGTTGTCTTCACAAAAAGTTGAAAAGAATGTTTCAATATATTATACTCCTTTGCTTTAAGTGTTTCCCTCTACATGTGAACATTGAAGAATGAGAAATAGCTTCTCTTAGTTTCAATAATTATATATATATTCTCTACTGACAAGGCCAACCACATGAAAGTTGAAGCTCATTTGGCCCCTCCAACCCACCCACCCACCCTAGAATCAAAGAATGAAAAATTCGTCAAACTTGATGTATTTTTTATTCATACGAAATGTGTCAGTGGCATATTATCAAGAATGGCATTATGATCTTCTATCGACAATTTCCATTGTCGATGCTTGGAATTTTTCCTACTCTTCACTTCCTTCAACTGCAATCGGGCTGCTACGACCAAATGACTGTATTGAGCACATACAACATCTGACTCGTAGTCTTGAAAAAGAATATGGTCTTTACATTTCCTTACTTCTACAAAGAAATGTCCCATTATAACCATTGATACATATAATTTGACGGGTCTTTAAATTCTTGCATCAACGTGCTTTATTACATAGTGCATATCAATAAATAATAATGCACTTTTTCTAGATTATCTATCGGTGCAATGACATCAAATACATCACCTTCTCTAACCAAATCAGAAACACGATCATAATATTTTTCAATCACAAGTGCTTCATTATCGTGCTCTACATCACTGATATTTCCAAATAGGGGCAATGATGTCAATTCTTGGTCTCTCCATGGTTTCACAAATTTGTTAGTCTGGTTTTGACACTCATCCAAGGACTCTACATCATCAATACATGCAAGACAAAAGCAAGAGTACTTTCGTTTCTCAATTGTGTGTATATTTGCCATTTTCTTACTCCTAATGGAGTGTAAGCCCCTTGTTTTCGGGATTGCAGTACAACTATGTGGCATTGATCTGTCAACATCACCCATTGTAATATTCCATAAAAATCTTCTGACATTACCCATCCTTTCATTGAATTCATGGCTCAAATTTTGTTTGCACCAATTAACAACATCGTTTGAATTTGCAAGACATGAAGCAGAGTGATTCATTTGATATCTCCTGAGTGCACATTTCACGCAGGCCCTAGTAGCATCGTGTTCTCCTTTTCCATGTCCCGTTTCAAAAAAGCTCCATGTGTGGCGAATATTTGTGTTTCTATGAAGGCGAGACAACCATAAGAATGAGCGCGCTGATTTAAATTGACCAGCACAACCAGTTGACCACACCCAATGTTCTTTAAAAGTGATCTTTCATCTTGATAATTCTTTATAGAGCATAAAAAACCAATGTTGGACAAAACATGTATCATGTGTACGATCATCACTGATGTAGAAATGATACTCCTTAATCACTTCACGATTATTTTCATTGCTATCAAAACCATCAATATCAAGCTCTGCATGTCTATAAATAATATGAACAAGTATAGATACCTGATCTGAATGATAATAATCACTCTCTATCTCCATTTGTGGAGTGAAAGTGTAATTTTCAGCAAAATCGACAATGGATAATATTGTTCCTTTTCTAAATACATCTCGTGATTGATTGAACTATAAGTCCTACCATCGTGCTGAGTGAGAGTTCTTGATATATTTATATATTTGATCCCTAAACAAATTCATAAAATCTGTCAAAGAGATATCACTTTCAACTAAATTAATCTTTCTTGATGTTGATGTTGAATATGTAACTGGAGTATAATCAACATATTCATATCTCTTCCATTTCAGAATGCGATTTGATATTTGAGGATGATTTGCATCAATGTGGTAGCTAGCATTGAAAAGTGCCAAATCAAAACATTCCTCACATTTTTTACCCCCGACGCATTGTTTCTTATAGAATACTTGATCATTCTCTCGTGCACATAGTATTTTAGATACAAATTCACGAACACTCACAGGAGGGGGGTTATTTGGCCAACACTGCATGCCACAATCTAGAAATGTCTCATAATAAAATTCAAATTCTACATGGTATCAACAACAACATGTGTCACGAACAACGATGGGCCTGACCTACCATGGTTTAAGCTTCACAAATGTGCTAAGGGAAATCTTCACATTAACATTACTCTCCACAAAAGTTTTGAACATTTCCACTTGAGTGATCTCTGTTATGTGTTTGGCATGAGTTTCATAGTTTCCTTTTGATATACGACGTCGCACAACATCCTTTTCATTTGGTAAGACACGAGAGTTTAAATTCCAAAACACTTCCACCCTGATAAGGTTGCCTACAGATAACACCCCAACATGCAACTTGATAATCCTCATCTAATTGAACTCTAACATTTTTATGCTTCCATAAACTTTTTCTTGATTTTTTTAACATTCTTGCAGTAGTAGACAACAAACGACTGTTTACAGTGTTTTTTGCCACAACCCCTGCTAGAATAGATTTACGATCAACCATATAATTATGAGATCATTTTTTTGAAAGTGATGCAAGGACCGATGTCAAATTTTGTGATACAATCTCATTTGATTTAGCCTCTTTGACATTTTTAATGCCCAATAATGTCATTGCATTTCTTAGACATTTTCGCTTTAACAACATATTTAACAATTGAGCTTGTTCCATGACAGAAATAGCTTTAAAATATTCTTTGAATATCTTTTTTACTCTATAGCGAGCTGTATGATCAGGCATTAGAGGTCCCATTTCTTCAATTTTACTTGCATCCATATTCTCCAAAAACGTATCGTTAATGACGATATTGTTGCAGCTTCTAATTAATCTTTGTGAATTGTTAAGTGTGGTAGGATGTTATATGTTGGATGTCGACCCTACATAAAAATAAATATATGAATTTAGCTAATTGTGACTCTAAAAATAAATATAAATATATTTAAATAAAATTTATAAACATATATCAAAATTTATTTACTCACCAATCATGGGCTCAATATCGACGCTACCCATAGTTTGCTCCACATTTGTCATTTCCTCATCACCTCCATGCTCTTCATTTATTTCATCAATGTGTTCCTTGACAATCTGCATTCCTTCATCACCACCATGTACGAGGCTCACATTTTGCATTTCTTCGTCACCGCCAAGTGCCTCCACATTTCTTCCATTGCTCTATTTTCTCTTAACTTTCTCATATTTTCACGCTTTTTGTCCCTCCTTGCATCTTCATCAGTTCTACTGCGATCATGTTTTTTTCCGCAGTTCCTTCGATTTCCCATGTTCAAGAAATTAAAACCTAAAATCCAATGCATGAAAAGATATGAGAATTGGGAGTTACATACGTACATTGAAAAAAATATAACAACAAACCTAACAAGAGTAATATGCTAAGCACTATTGTACGAAAAACTTATAGGTACATGCCAAAACAAGGATTTGCACCAAAGAAAATAAAATTACCTAGAAGTAGTCTCAAGAAAATGCCCGCCATATTTAAATCATAGGATAAAGTAAATGCCCACAACATATGGTCAAGTTGTATGCTATTTATTTCTACCTAAACATGATCTCAATTTGTTTTAAGTATCTCTGATGAAAAACTTATGGATCTGCCAAAATAGGGTTTCAGGATAAATTTTTGAGAAAGTCCTGAAAATGACTAAGTGTTGGAAAAATGGCTCAAGTGGCCTTGGGAAAATGCCCACAATACCTAATGGGTTAATGATAAAAATAATTGAAACTACCATGCTCTAGATTGTTAAGAAGGATATCTCTCCATAGTCTTAGTTTTCACAGAAGGTGTTTGATGACAAAATTAACAGCCTACCAAAAGAGGGGTTCAAGTTGCTTTTAAACCAAAGTAGAAAATCTGCCTAAGTGGCCTCAGGGAAAAGCTTGCCATAGTTTGTCGGTGGAAGAAAATTATCGCACCACATGGTCATTGTGTAGATGCGTGTTTTGTCTACCTGTCCACATCTTTAAATCGAATTGAAAGTTCCCGAGGAAGAAGTTATGGATCTGCCAAAATAGGGTTTCAGGATAAACTTTGGAGAAAGTCCTAAAAATGACTAAGTGTTGGAAAAATAGCTTAGGTGGCCCTGAGAAAATGCTTTTCGTACCTAATGGGTGAATGATTAAAACAATATGAAACTACCATGCTCTAGCTTGTTAAGAAGGATAGCTCTCCATAGTCTTACTTTTCACAGGATGTGTTTGATGACAAAATTAACAGCCTACCAAAACAGGGGTTCAAGTTGCTTTTACACCAAAGTAGCAAATCTTCCTAAGTGGCCTCAAGGAAATGACCGCCATAGCTTGTGGTTTGAATAAAATTACCACACCATATGGTCATTGTGTATATGTGTGTTTTGTCTACCTGTCCACATCTTCAAATCGACTTGAAGGTTCATGAGGAAGAAGATATGGATCTACCAAAATAGGGTTTCAGGATAAACTTTGCAGAAAGTCATGAAAATGACTGTGTTGGGAAATTGGCTCAGTTGGCCTTGAGAAAATGCTTGCTATTATTAATGGTCGAATGATAAAAAAATCTGAAACTACCATGCTCTAGCTTGTCAAGAAGGATATCTCTCCATAGTCTTAGTTTTCATAGAAGGTGTTTGATGAAAAAAATAAGAGCCTGCCAAAACAGAGGTTAAAGAAAATACCTTGATAAAAATAAAAATTTGTGGCCTAAAGAATAATGTGAAATCTCAACAGATTTGAAAAATTTGATATGTGAATTCCCGGCTGCAATATGGATATAATAACTCTCGGTTGAAAACCGCTCTACCAACATTTGGCTGAAAAACACTATGCCAACTCTCGGCTGAAAAACGTTCTACAAACTCTCGGCAGAAAAACATTCTGCAAACTCTCAGTCGAAACACGCTCTGGAAACTCTTGGCAGAAAAATGCTCCGCACACTCTTGGCTGAAACACGCTCTGCCAACTCTCGGCTGAAAAAATAGTTTACAACTTCTCGATTGATATTGATAAAAATTCTCTTGAACGAGAGATTATTTATACACCTCTCGGGCGAGAAGTTTGTAATCCCATCGGAATCATCGAAGTATAATGGTGGGCCCATAAAAAGATTCTCGAAGAAAACTCTGGGCCGAGATATATTTTATTTTTTCCTTTGAGAGTTTAGAATAACTTTAGGCTTAGATATTTGCTTAACTCTAGGTTAGTTTTCGAGCGAAAATACCTCTCGTCCGAGAAAATTTAAATCTCTCGGCCGAGAGGTTTTTGTCAACATTTCGAGCACCATTTTTGTAGTTTTCAGAAATGTCTGACTTTAGCAAGGTTGAAACACTTCAAAAAGTGAGAATTACCTGTCGGAGTTTATACCAATAGCTTCATCATTCAATCTACTTTCTCATCATATATATATATTTTTAATTTCATTAGGATTTATATTTTTGAAGAATTTTTTTCTAAACTTTATCATTTAAAAAAACTAGTGACTTAAAAATGAATGACAACAAAAATTCAATATCGTCACGAAGACGAAGCCAAAAAGACTTGGCAATATGGTTCTTCGAGAACGTGGAAAGATTGTATTGCATTTTAAAAACATATTTACTTGGTTAATTCGATAGGTTTTAATAAGTATGCTTTTCTTAGTATTGATTATATATATATATTTAAAATTTTAATAATAAGTATGCTTTTCCTATTATTGATTATATATATTTTTAAAATTTTAATTATATTAAAAATTTAAAATTTTTATATGACACAATCCAAATTTCAGATTATTGCATGGCGATATTGTAATTTAGATTTGTTTACTGTGTTAGGGTCTTACGATGGTGGAATTTTCAAGAATGTGTGGATACCATTATACAAGAAGATAATTTATTGTGATGGAAAACAAAAGGTTGAACGTGATTTCCACGGTGGGAGCTTTGAGCTGGTCAAGATTCGATTGAAGGTGTAATCGAGACAGTATCTAAAACGTTGATTTGAAGTAAACACAAAAAAGAAGAGCTGTGGAATTGTGAATGAATGCTGTCAACTTCAAAGAAAAGCTTCGGTGGAAGATCAAGACTTCAATCATTAATCAAAGACTAAAAGAAATTGACAATTTCCATATATTTTCCAATAGTTATCGGTATTTCAACCGAGGAACAGTAAGAGCAGGGTTGAACAAGAACGAAGAAATGTTGAGATAAACACAGTTTTCTGCATGGAAATTATGAACTTCAAAGAAAGAAATATTTTGCAAAGTTGAATCAGAGTGCATCCCTCTACTTTTCAAAATTGAGTCGTCAAAGATAACGAGAAAATTTCAGCGGTATGGGAGACAATCGTGGAACGTGATTTGCAAGGTAGGAGCTTTCTTCACATGGAATTAAAGAGGAATTGTGAATGAATACTTTAAAGATCAAAGAAATGTTTCGGTGGAATTGTGAATAAATTCTGCTTTCCCATAAAATTGAATAGAAAAGACTTTGACTGTTTTTCTTCTGTACGAGTTAAACATAAAGAGAGTCGTGGAATCGTATATTCAGAATCTCTTTTATGTTCGAGTCAAAACATTCAAAAGGACTTGACGAAGATTTCACGAAGAACAAGAACTTCAGTTTCGCATCAGATGTCACCAGTTTTTTTTAACTCTTATACATCTGCAATATCCAATGCATAAGAAAGATTGTGCTAAAAAACAATTATTAGTCTCGAAAATATTATCCAGTACCCAGTATTTTCGGCTTATTCTTTGCCTTCTTTTATGTGTAGATAGTAATTATAATAAAAGTTTTTCTTTTTTTTTCATAGAAAATAATCTTAATTTATTATATCAAAATCATATTTTTTTTTAGATGTACTAATATCAATACTGAACATTGTCTATAATAAAAAAGTATCACTAACAAATTTCTTACAAAAAATTAAAAAATCACTGCTTAATATTTAAGAGTTTTACAGATGGGTGTAACAGTGTAAGACTTTATTTTAATTTTTATAGAATCCTCAAAAATATATTTAAAATATATTTAAATTTTGTTTAAGAAATATAAATATATTTTTCCCTGAAAAGAAAAATATATATGTGATTAAAGATATATATATATAATTTTAATCATATACAAAATTAATTTATTATAATATAATAATGACTAAATATTCGCTTAATATTTCACAAAATCAATCATCGATCCATCTATCTAATTGCAGCCATGATTGATTGATCGATGTAACTGAGTGAAAATTGGAAAGAAATTAATTAAGATAATCCTTCTCTCACGATTTGTGTAACTGAATGAAAAATTGAAATAAGTTAATTGATAACTAATTGAGTTATGGTAACCGAACGAAAAGCAATTAAGTAATTGATAACTTATTAAATTAAACTATTGATAACTAATTCAGTCACCTTCGACCAAAATAAACGAAAGCAATGATTAAGGAACCATCCAATGTGAGAAGGCTCTAAATAAAATAAAAAATGGTTATTTACAATTATTGGTTTAGTTAAAAAAAATGGTTATTTACAATTATTGGTTTAGTAATATATTTAAATCTACTTCAATTTATAAATATGTTATTGAATAAAAACAAAATCAGATTATGTGAAATAATTTATTTATTATTAATTGGTCGTTTATAAAGAGTAGATTTTCGTCCTTATTACATATTTTGAAGTATTGAATTATTAATTTATAAATAATGATAATTTAAAATTTAATCTTAAATAATCATGGCAAACAAATTAAATAAAATAATAGATAAGCACGAAAAATTCATTGTCGTCATAATTAATAGATTTTGTTTGAGTATCATTGATATATAATAATTTAAAAAAACTATATATATATATATGTTAGGAGAAAATTTGGTTCTCCATTCACGTCATCCACTCGCTTTCTCCAAAGTTCTAAAAGCCTCTTTATCAGATTTCATTTCCATTATTGGATTTTGATAAAAAGCTAAGTGACATAGTAAAGACAAAAGTTTCAACTCAAACAAAATAAACAACGTTTACAGTTTTTGTAGGAAACCATTAGAAAATTGCCAAAAATTGGCGGCGAAGTTGGCGAAGGCACGCCTCTAATGGAATCTTGGAACGACAAATCATTGGACAATGACTTACTCCATCCAAAGTTGTCGTTCTTATATGATGAATGAATGAAAAAGATTAGTATCGCATTATTAGGTTTAAAGGGGTTTAAATATATTTGTATAATTAAGATTTATTATTTAGTGATTGTTGTGTATTGTTATGTTTAAATATATTTTGATTAAGATTTAAATAAGTTTTACTTAAATGGTGGTTAAAGAAAGGGTAGTAATAATAGTTTTTTATTATTATTAAATAGTATTTGGTTTATGTTTATTTTAATCAATTCAATGTTTATTTTGTAATTAATTTAATGTTTAATTTTTATTTAACAACAAATTATCTCCACAAAACTAAGTGGCTAACTATATCTATCGATATTTACAAACCACTTACTTATAAATATACTAATAAATATAGTAATGTATCATATAATACGCAATATACTAGTATATCATGTAATGCTTATATAGATAGGGCTTACTCCATCCCATCCCAAGGTGTTTGACCTACCATGGACATGATCTGCATCTTGGATCTTGGTTGAAAGCCAAGTGCCTTGTGTTTTGAGTTAAGACACGTGTGCACCCCGACATATCCCATTCATCTAGCATTATAATTATGGACATGATCTGCATCTTGGTTGAAAGCTAAGTGCCTTGTGTTTTGAGTTAAGACACGTGTGCACCCCAACATATCCTATTCATCGAGCGTTATAATTATTATCTAACTACTCCACTCGAAGCTATTTGAGTGTCTAACCCAAAACAAATAAAATAGATGAAACTAACACTCTAGTGCTTGGAGTTTCAATGGCATGCAATGACGACGAAGCTTTGCCAGAGAGACATTATGGGTTGATAATTATGCAGATCATGAAGGTGTTGTTGAGATGTCATTTGTATTTGTTTTTATAGTGGGTGTTGTGGTGTGGCGTGTCAGAGAAATTGTTGGAAGTGATAGGGTTCCACGTGTTCTGAGCATTAGTGACTACCACCACATTACTATTGTTATTTCCAAGGCACCATGACCCACGTTCTTTGTGATTGACAAGCCCAAAGAAATTCGTTGAATGAGGTCAAGTGGGCTTAACAAATGTTTTCATGTCTGGAATCAACTACTCTTTCAGAGAATATGGAAGTTTTATTGTATAGTTGTTTATTTTTGTTTTATGAAAAAAATTACTTTCAAATATATAATGGAATAATTTGAGTGTAATATGGGTTTTCCTTGTTGAATTTAAATGTTTAAATAGAATTAACCATTTCAATGGATTTTGTGTTGACTTTCAATAAAGATTGATCATTAGATATCAAGGTGAATAAATAGAGAAAAAAAACAAACTTTGACCCTTTATCCATATTGCATCAAAACTTCTACATAGTTCATGTTTAGCACCATAGATTTGACTACTCTATAGTGGGACCCCATACACATTGAAATTTGTATTGCTTTTTTTTATTAGAGTATATCATAATATCACCATTATGTCTTTATTTTTTACTTAACAATATCACCCCTCATTTTTTTTGTTAGGAACTTATTCTCTCGAAATCACCGTATCTTACTAGCAAAATATGGCCATATCTATTGGTATCATGGTTCAATATTTTGATCTAATAAAATATTACATCATAAAACATGTCATTTTTACAATTCTCACTTCAATGAATTAAACCCAAGTCAACGATGGGAACCTCCCATTGATAATTGACTACTAGACCACGATTCAACTAACAAATTTGCCACTATGTCTTGTTAGAGTACAAATTCATGTTTAAAATATATCAAAGTTTGATAGCTTTATTGCTAGAGCACGAGCTTTTATGTAACTGTAAAACACTTTGTACCATTAGAGCACACATTTGTATAAGAACTTTAGTGTTTTTAGATCACACACTCATGTTTTAATCTGTATATTTTCCCTTTGTAATCTCTTATCAAAGAGGAGAAAAATATAGGAGACCTAGGAATGAAGAAGGGTGATGGAAGAGGGGCAAAGGGGGCCAAGGATCTTAAATTAGAGAAAAAATTACCACACTAAAAAAATCATTTTTACCATTCTGCAATGCTTCTAATCCCAATAGCACTAATGTCGTACATCGCATACTTAGACACCATAACATTCGTGTTCCACATGGTGGCATTACCCACTCCCATTGGTTGCTAATTGGAGTTTGAATTTTGCCAACAATGGGAAAATTTTCAAATTTTACATACATTGTCATGATGCCTCCCCAACACACAAGGGACTAAGTAAATTGATTGTTACTTCACTATTTAATTTTTTAGCAGATTAAATTTGAGAATACGTCTTTATTTTTCTCAAATTAAAAAAAAAACTTAAAACTCTATGCGATGCATTCGAGCAGTTTGGTTCGGTGCACCTTGTGAATTTACAAGGTGCACTAGTCGCAGTGCGTTGTATACATAGGCACACAACATCTATGGTGCGCTATAATTTTTAGCGCACTTATTAACCATGGATAATTTTAAGAACACTCCCAAAATTTATATGTATAATAAATGGGCGAATATCCATAATACATGGGAAAAATTGAAGGTTATTTTATCAATAATATAATATGTATATATAATTTTTGGGCTAATCTTTCATTCTATTATATAAACTTGTAACATATTGGCAAATCTTTCATTAAATTATAAGATATTGTAAAATCTCGGCCAATATTTCACTGAATTATAAAATATTGTAAAGACTTGGTAAATCTTTCATCAAATTATAAAACCTTGTAACGTCTTGGTGAATCATTTGCTAGGAAGACTCAACTTTTGATGATGCAGATTACTAAGGTAGTGCAATAGAATAGCATATACCAGAGCTCAACTCTTTGTACTCCTAGACCCTCAAATGAACAAATGTATGAATGCGGAGAGGAGGGATTTATTTATACATTTCACAAGCAATATTGGGTCACTCACAACTAGAGTTGTTGGTGAAACACAACTACACTAACTAGATTAAGGGAAAGTGGGGACTCCACTTTTTATCTCATCCCTTAATGGTCCAACAAATATGTGGGAACCCAAATCTTGACATACCGACAAACTAATAGAATTGATTACTTTACACTACGGAGGGAGTATGGTAGCCATGAACCATTTTTGCAATGTGGAGTATTAGCGATACCCACAACCTTAATATAGTGTATGAATTCAAAATTAACTTATTTTCCAAATATCTCATTTTTAAACTACCATCTAAGAAAAAAATAACCTGCTTATCTATTTGTAGATACGATTGTCACTTTTCTTTTCTTTTGTTGACAATCAGAATACGAATTATGTCATTTGATTTTGAATTTTTAGAGTTAGTTAGAAACTTTCCATGATTATTAGAAATAAGAACACACACTAACAAGAATAGAAAGCACATTAATGCATCATCACACATATCATTGGAACTACTCTGTTAAAGACTACTTTTGCTTAGATAAACCAAGGAGGTGTTTGTATCCATGTCCTTGAAATTTTTTAAAGCATGCAAAACGTGGTAAAATTGTTTTACCACCCCCATTGAATGCAAAAGAATAGATATCAAATACCATAATGTCTGCATCTCAAGTAAAACATGTCATGTACATATTATATACAATCATGATGGAAATTAAGCGTCGTGTTCCAACTAAATCATATATTTATCATACACAACTAGATCCATTTATGGATGATGATATAAATTACACATCAAAACAAATCACCAAAACATCTTTCTTCTGAATGACCCTTAAAAAAAACAAAATATCGTTAAACAAGTACCGAACCCAACAAATTTAGGTCACAAATAAAATTGACGAACTTAGAAATACGAATAAAAGAATCTACCAGTCACAAAATTCTTAATACAAATAAAAGAATCTACTAGTACACTTGGACAACTCTACAAGAAGATAACCAAAATATGACAATTCCATTATATTCCCTCCATTATAATCAGTGTGCATTCATTTATATTACGAACATCCCAAATATCAACAATAATAGACATAAAATATGAACGTATACACTCCCATTAACACCTTAGATCCAATAATAATTGCAGAGAAATATATTAATAAAAATCACATTTTAAATACTTGGGTCAAATTAAGTTTGAATATATAAAAACCGCGTGGCGTCTCTCCATCAAGAGTAACATCCACTAACAACGTATAAATGTCAGCCGATAGTTTAAACATGAAAATGAATAAAATAAATCATATATTTTTAGCTCTACAACACTTTTACGAAACCAATACTCCTAGGATAGAATAAAACCCTAATAACACCGAATAATCCCTAAGAATTAATAGTTCCCTAGAATTCAATAGGTCTCAAAAAGTATCCATGATAAAAAGCATGATAGAAGGTAAAAATTTACAATATAATAATCTATTGTAATTGTGGAGAAAACATACAAAGCATACCACGTTAATTATTGGATAAAAAAGGTGATGTGAGTATGTACTCTCTGATAAATTGCATGTGCACCATGCCCCTTCAATACCTGAGCTTTCAACAATGGAGATGTTATGTGAAGATTAAAATTTCAAGAAAACTAAGAATGAAAATTTGAATCGCATCAACTAGAACCTTCCCCTACAAGTGCAATCTGATGTGGGTGAACCATAAATCATTGTATCCTTTATATAGAACAAAATAGCCCATGATTTTCACTCTAATAATGGAAATCAAGGGCTCAAAGAAGGTATCACATGAAATTGACTAAAAATACAGGCGAATGCAACCATATGCCAGAATTACAAGGAAAATGGAGGGCAAAATAACCCTTGGGAGCCTCTGTTATTGAAAATTGGTGGCGAATGAGTAATTTAACGATATTTTATCTAGAAATTGGGGGCGAAAGACAGATTGGAGGGAGATTTTGCTAGGGAAAAAATAGTTTTTTTCCTTTTCCTCATTAATATACAAGAGGCTATTCACTTTGGATTCATTGTTTTTCTAATAATTATGGGGTGAATATATTTTAGCTGAAAAAAAACCCTTTCCATGTAAGAAAATAGCCCACTAAATTTTTGCAACCCCCTTAATATAACCCATGGGCTATATATAGCCCCTAAAATTATCCATGTTATTAATACAATTAAAAAAAACTATGAATGTAATCTTGGTGTGTTATATGAATACAACCACACCACCCATAGGTGTGCTTATGTGTTCTAAGCACACCATATAAATGAACATAATATATTTAAAAAATGATAACATAAAGCGGCGCAATTAATTTAACCCATCGAATTTCACTCACAGTGCGTTAGCATGTTCCTAGAGCACCGTTAAATCTTAAAATTTAAAAAAATTAAAAGCATTCACAATGCGCTTAGTTATTGCGCCGAGAGGCGCTCTACAGCCCAGTATGGGGTAGATCTTGTAACGTTACATAGTAGATCTTGTAACGTTACGTAACGTTGTAACGTTACGTAACGTTACATAATGTTATGTCAGCTATCAAAAAAAATAGAACATAATGTTATGTCGGCTATAAAAAAAAACACAATATGGGGGAGATGTTGTAATGTTTTTACTTAACAAAATAATAAAAAATGCTAGCCTTGCACATGGTTTTAAAACCATAAACCATGTGGTTTTAAAACCATAAACCATGTGCATGGTTTTAAAACCATGTGCACATGGTTTGCACATGGTTTTTATGCACATGGTTTTAAAACCATGCACATACGTAATAAATGTCGGCCAAAAAAAACCTAATATGGGGGAGATGTTGTAATCTTCCTAACTAACAAAACAATAAAAAGTAAAAATTTAATTATCCGTAAAAAAATATGGGTGAGGAAAAAAACACAATATGGGGGAGATGTTGTAATCTTCCTAACTAACAAAACAATAAAAAGTAAAAATTTAATTATCCGTAAAAAAATATGGGTGAGGAAAAAAACACAATATGGGGGAGATGTTGTAACGTTTTTACTTAACAAAATAATAATAAAAGTTGGCGTTGCACATGGTTTTAAACAAACCACGTGCATGGTTTTAAAACCATGTATGAGGAAATATTGTAATGTTAGTTCATAACAAAATAAAAAATAATAAAAAATATTATATGTGGGCCATAAATAATATTAAATATTAATAATAAAATACTATATGTGGACCTTAAATAAAAATATGTGTCTTTTGGTTTGAATCAAATCAATGAATACCTACAAAGAGATTTGATCCCTCTCGGCGCTTGATAGAGCCTAGGATTTGGATCTACGCTGGTATGATGCACACCAAATGCTCCACGCGATCTTGTGTCACAAACAGACCGTAAAACGTTAAAAATATCACAAGTATACGATGTGTTATATGAATGTTTGTGCACTGTCAACCAAAGAGCTGGCGTGAATGAGAAACTCCGTCAACCCATTTAAAATTACAAAATAAAGAAATAGATGCGTGTACAACAGTGCTTTAAGTTTGAAGTAACACACTGCGGCATCTCATAGCTGACACACTGCCTATTATTTATATATTTAAAATATAATAAAATTTTACCAACATGTTTGTCTTATAGTAGAGTATCATTAGCGGTGCACTTGTGGTTCCAGTGCACCAGTAGTGGTGTGTTACTATAATTAAGAGAAACCAATTGTTAAATTTTTTTCTTAGCAAAGAAAAATATTTGATGTTAGTAAATAGATTTCTCGTTTAATTTTTTTTACATGTATATTTATGATAGTGATTGAAGTTAGATATGAAATAGAGACATCAGCACTTAGATGAATCTCAACATCAATAGACACATGTTGAGAAATATAACTTTGTGAGAGAGTGGGAGGTGAGGGAGCGGGAGAGAGATTTGTACCCTCATCTGATTACTCATCGGAACCAAGATCTCATGATGGTTCTTGGCCTCCTGAAGTTATATCACGAAGCAACATCCCTCAAAGATAACTTGAAATTTCTAGTTCATTTGATCTGATGCTAGGATCATCGGAGGCAGGTGTTTCATATTGCTCCCGATCAATGGTTCCATCCCACTAATGAGGACCTCTATTTCATCACTACGATATCTAGGAGAGGGGAGTATTTTCCATGGTTCCATGAGGTCCCAACTAGGGTTGCAACAGAGAATCGGTTAGCATGCTCTTAGATATATATTAGTGGCAGCATCATCGATCCTATTAATTTTCAGGTGAACTGTGGACAACTCTACGTTTCCTCTTTTGATGTAGAGAATGTAAGGTGCCTCTTAATATCGTTGATGAACAACATGCACCTCACCACTGATGGGAAACACACTAGTTTCCCTCTCTTAATGTATATTCTTTAATGTAGAGACCTGGATGCATAAGGTGGTCCGCCATTTTTTTACAACAGTTTTGTTATGCTTTGAATCGATGTCGTGCTTACATTGATGAAAGGGTAAACTTATGTTTCAGTTCAAATCTTTTTTCATATTTTTTTATAGGTTTCTGTCCACCATGCCATCATTTGAATGTTTCCTTCCTAGGTCGATGACAGATATGCATATGCGCATGTGGGGGATAATGATGCCCAAAAGCGGTAGCCTGAGTTCTCGACCATGATCACAATAGAGGTTCTCAAGATGCCAGGCAGTGAGGACGACCATTCATTAAAACTAGTTCCATATCCATATGCAAGCTTGGATTGGAGAATGTGACACAACATCTTCATCAGCTAGGATGAGCCACCAGATGATATAGGTAATATTAGCATTATGTTTAAAGTAATCTAGTTGCATTTTATCCCCTTTGTTCTTAATGCAAATGAAATATATTCTAAATGGATATATTAAGTCATTTAAAGAAATTGTTTCATTATTATTGTGTAGTATATTTTGTAACCTCGGCACATTTTATGGGTAGGATCTATCTCTTCTTGCTCAAGAGGATGAGGAGATGTAGGAGCCCAAGGTGCCACAATTTCATAGACTTGGCCTCCGACACAGGCCTGATGATAAGTATCGAAAAAGTTGTGGCAGATAGGTTATTGACATTGTTGGTGTAGCAGGGGGTTCAACATGTATGGGTGCACAACATAATGCAACATCCTGGCCCCACAAAGATATGGAATATGGTTCCTCGTGATATGAAGAACTTGATGCAGCATATTTTTGATGCATTCATTCATTAGTTGCTAAGAGAGATGACCATTCTTCATCAGATGAGGCTATAGGTCATCCTCCTCCCCCTCACCCTCCATCATCCCCTTCTAATTATTGATATGATGTATCCTTGACATCTCATCCACCTCCTCTTCCTCCACATCATCCTCCATTAGATTCAACATTCCATCCACCTCCTCCTCCTCCACCTCCACCTCCATCAACTCTTTCATCTTGTCATCTAACCCCACTTGGCCCACCATGTCCATATCCTCAACTACTCCTACTCAACCAACCAACCTATCCTCCTTGTTGGCCAAAACCCACCAAAAAATCCTCGTCAACAGGGGTTCTCACTCTGTCGATGCCAAACCAGCGCAATCTCCCTGAGCACCGGCCTAGACAGGTTTCACCTTGCTCGGCAACACTCGCAGAGCATATGAAGTCTCATCCGAAATGTTCGAGGGAGAGCTATCGGAACCAAGCTTCCGGCAATAAGGAGGAGGATCGGGGCATCGGCAATTCACCAGCATAACTATCAGATCTAGCAGAGCCATTTATCAGATATTGCAGCATTCATCGCAGATCTATCATTAAAATCACAGATATAACAGATTGCATTATTCATCTATTCATCGCAACAGTATTACATTCTTCATTCATAAAACAGGACCATCGCAATATATAAAGACAAAAAAAGACATCACAACATATGAAAGGGAACAAGGATAACAGTGATTCAGCTCAACATCTGTCATATCATATTACTTTCATCACAACAGATCTGAAACAACAGCTATCTATCTCCACGGTGAGAGGAAGATCAATCCACAGAGTCGCATACAAGTCACAAAAGTCTCATCTCACATATACCTCTTCTGTGTCTTTCTATGTTTGTCTTTACAATTACAATTCTAATCTATATATAGAATTGCACCTTTACATTCAAGGTCCACTTCTAACTAACTCCTAACTGATTTAACCACTAATGACCTATATCCACAAAATGTGGTCAACCGATACAAAAAGATGCACAAAATATTCAAAAGTGGTTTGTTTTCCACACATCACACTATCTTTTGGCTTGCACGGTGCCACGTGAGCTTGTGAAGCCTCTGCGGTGTTGCGCAACTGACTTACCCCAAAACCCCTTGCCAACAAGCCCCCAACATAGTCTTGTGGCTCTTCCTCGAGCCACGTCAAGTAGACAAGGTGTACTCCGTCGTCTTTACCTTGAAATCCTCGTACTGTTGCGCTATCTCCTTGACATGTGCTTGAAATTTTTCAGCTTCATCAAGACAAATGAGCAGGTCCTGCTTCATAGGGTGCTCCACCAACTTGGTATCCTCTAGCTTCTTGCCGTCTTTCATAGCCTGCAGCGCAGCGACTGCTTTAATAGCCAATTGCGCTCCAATCTCTTGGAATTCCTCTAACTAGACGATGTGCTTGTGTTGTCATTCTTGTGCCTTGGCGGCTCTTTGCTGCAATTATCATAGCTCAATGGACCATGTAAGCTTAACCATAAGTGGCATTGTCCTTAATATCATCTTCAATGTATTCAACTAACTGTTGGCTTCCCACGCTAGCGTAGTCACTTGGTCTAACTGCTCATCTCGGATGACACTGCCCCAAAATTGTGTCGTTTCCTCTGAGATATTCTTTGCTTCCTGCTCCATTACTTCAAACTACGTTACAACCACTTCGATGGCATCCTTACGCTCCGCAATCTCCTCTGGTGGGGTGTCTGCGTAGACCATGGAATTAAGGAGATTTTTGGTCAGCTGGAGCTGGACAATGACCTCTCCCATTCGCTTAGCTTTGGTGATGGCATCAAGTTCCGTTGTGTTTTCGTAAGCATGTCGACATGCCTCATCAACCACTGCTTCGACCTCGGCCCTACCCACAATTAGCTGCGCATTCTTGATAATTAAGCGGTCAGTCTGCTTCTTTAGGTCAATGATCTCTTCAACAGTTTTCTTCATCAGCTCATCCTAAGTCATCTTCAATTCTACAACCTCTTGCGCCTTTGCTGCTGATAATTGTTCCTTTACGTGGCACAGCTCCTCGACCTCTATCTTCAGCTGCGTCACTTCTCCGTGCAATTGAAAAAACCCTTCACTGAGCTCCTTCTATCTATCGGCCAATTATTGGTTGGCCACCTGCTGCATGTAAACTAGGGTCTAGGTCGGAAGCTTGTTGATATCCCCTGCAACACCCTACAGCTACTACAAGGTGGAGTTCACCTCTGCACTTCCTACGTTGATTGCAGTTGGGGGAACTTGAACGTTCTTGACCCACGGCTCAATGCTAATCGATGGGAGTCCTTGACCAGCAGCACTTTCTGGTGCTGCCTTTATAATTGAATCATAAATAGAATCTAATTTAGCTCTTACCACGGCAAAACCCTCATGGTGGGACAGGCGCATTGCTTGTTCCGCTGAGTCAGTTGAATCTGTGACAACTTTGACGAGCTGGTTCAATTGGGATTCCATTACAGTTCTCGTGTTGCTTCTTGCATCAAGCTCCATGCGTCACTTGGTTCTGCACTCATCCAGGATGGTTTCGGCTTCTGGGTTGGTGTCATTCGACCACTCTCCATCCGAGTCATGGGTATTCTATCCCTCTCACATAGGCTCTTCAGGGGCATCTATCGGTGGTTCCATAGACACCTCTTCAGCACTAACTGGTCTGTGCCAGGCAGCAGGCCAGTCCTAAACTACAGCTTCCACTTCATCATCAGTTAATTTGTAATGCATTAGTATCCATTGCCTATCAGGGTCTCGTCACGCCTGGATATGAATGGAATTGGGCCCAATAGCGAATGGCATGATCCTCTGGTATTTGACCACTGCGGAATTTGATAAGCACGAAATTTTAACTGTTGCAGCTTGTAGCACTTCCCAGTAGATCCAGAAGTGGATCATGCAATCAGTTTGCCGACTGGGCTCTTCTACCCACCATATATTTTGGTATCGTGCAACTTTGCACACTTTGACCGCTGCTACTGTCATAGGCTGGTAGTCCTCTGGCTCCATCCAAGGCACCAAAGAAATTAAGATCAGTAGCCAACTATAGGAAAAAGACCTCTCCCCGGCCTGAGCTGTGACCGCATCCTCCGTAATTTGGTTCAACAAGAAGAGGGACCAATTCATTTGGACTCCCTCAACACATTGTTGCACACAAGCAACCACTCTCGAATTGCACTGAACCGGGTGATTCCCCCGGACGATTTTACTTGCTAGAATGTGTGCTCCAATACATACCGCCCACTCGTTGATGATGTCAATGTGGTATGTGTGGCCATCCCGCTGCAATCCGTATCACTCCTTCAGTTGCTAAGCCAGCTTCTTGTCGTTGTCTCTTCCTCTGAGGTATTGAGTGGGGTCTGTCCCAGCCTTTGGAAGCCTCGTGATCTCGAAAATCATATCCACCGTAACCGCAATTGGGGTATCCAACTACAATGTCCCATCATGAAAACACGCCAATAGTTGTTTGATGCATGCATTCGCTTCATTTAGCCTCCCGAAGTGGGGCATGTTGATAATCCCCAGCAACCCAGATTTTTTCAATCCTTGCACCCATGAGTGTGGAATACACTCGACGAGTGCACCTAGAACCGAAGGCATGGACTTGTAGGGCTCATTCGCTACGTCCTACAATATAAACAAGTCATGGTCTTCATACTTCATTTTAACTAGGGTGGGAATAATATCCATAGTGCACTGCATTCCTTCAGGCAGTGACGACACTTTCGGCTGATATTTATAATTTTTAGTTAACTTTTGAGGCTTTGCACCAGGTCATGTGGGAGCAATATATCCAGGGATATCATTGATGGACATGCCCCTGGGTACCCTCCCCTTGCACCCTAATGGAAGTGTGCGTCTGTCTCTTATGCGGTGGCGTTGATCTTGGCTTCTGCGCCTTTCACTTGCCCCGAGGGATCGAAGATGATCCGATCGACATACTTATGACTTCTTTGATGATAGAAGTTGGATGGATAGGTGACTCCTGCTCGCTTGAAATCTCCATAGTACTAGGGTTGCTTAGCATGCAGCACCAACAAATCTTAGTAAGCAATCAAACACACCCCTCTCTCACACCTTAGTTGTTGCTCATAGTGCTTCTCACTTCACTCAATGTTGCACTTTGCTCAACTCGACTGAACACAACAATGCCTTCTTTCTGCGTCCCTTCTCTTTTTATAACAACTCATGAATCCATCTTCATCATTACCAAATCCGCGGTAGTCATCATGACCAAATCTTTCATTAATGGGTTGAATCCACCGCCAATCCTGTCATTCTAATGGTCGGATCGACCATAAATGTGTGTCGCTTCAACGAGTGCTACTGGTGAACTTCTCTTAACTGTCTACATTTATTGCTGATTTGAACCAATCGCAACCATGTGGCTGTTGCGGTCTCTCTATCTAAATGCGCTACCGACTCCTACACTTGCGCCACCACTTCCTCCTGGCGCACCCTCTGGTTTTTTATCTACCCTATCTATATATTTTTTCATTGCATAGTGCTTCAAGAAGTGCACCCTTCTGCCCCTGACCTATATAGCTTCAAGCAGCTACCATTCACAAGCTTGGGAAGCACCACTCCATCTAACTGCTACAATTGAACTGCACCCCCGAAAGTAATTGAATGAACAAGATACGGGCCTAACCAGTGCATTTGTAACTTACCTGGATGCTTCATGAACTTGCTGTTGTATAACAACACCAAATATCCTTGGGAAAATTGCTTGTTTTTAATGTGGCGATCATGCCACACCTTCTGTCGGTCCTTCTCGAAACATTGCTCGAAGACTGCGATGAAGCGGTCCTCTTCCAGTTGAAGTACCTACATTGCTCACTCCTCAAGTGCCTCTTCATCGTCCATGCTAGTTGGTGCGGCGATGCACAAATTAGGAACAATATACTCCATAGGCATGACCGCCTCTTGCCTATATACCAATTTGAACGGTTTATACCCCATTAGTCTTTTGCAAGTGGTGCGATATGCCCAAAGCACCACATGGATCTTTAAATCCTAGTCATCCCGATTAGCATTACATACCTTTGTCAGCACGATTTCTAGGATTTTATTGAAAGCTTCTACAGTTCCATTTGCCTGTGGATGATATGGGATACTTTTCTTATGTTGCACCTGCAATTCCTCTGCCAGTGCTTTTACTATGTGTTTGATAAAGTGACTGCCTTGGTCGCTCATCAATATCCTAGGGCATCCAAACTGCATCACGATGTTTTCAAATATGAACTTTGCTGCTGTTGCAGCGGTGCAATCCAAAACTGGTGCAGCCTCCTCCCACCTTGTCATATAGTCAGTGGTTGTGATGATGTGTTGCACGCTGGTTTGCTTCCCTGGTGAGTTGATTGGACCCAGAAAGTCCACATCCCATTTATCAAATGGTTGTAAAGTTACTGACAGTATAAGCGGCATCTCATCTCGTCGTGATGGTTTCACAACGCATTGATAGACATCTCAGCTTCGTGCACAGTCTGTAGCATCATTATGCAAAGTAGGCCACCATAGCCTGGTGCGCAGTACCTTATGCATGGCATCCCGTCCTCCATAATGTCCACCCACAACTTCGGCATGTGCTTCTACCAGAATTTTCCCTTCTTCATGAGGTAGAACACATAGTCGCAGGATCTCGTCAAGTCCAAGCTTGTATAAGTGCCTAGCGATGAGCTGGAAATACAAATCCTTCCCTATCAACTACTTCTTTTAACTGGTCATCATCTCCTCTGGTGCAACTCCAATTGCCAAAAATTGAATTATCGGTACATAATGGTCATCTGCGTTATCAACTCGAAACAGTTACACGTCCGACAATCCATCGTCAATATTGGTGGGATATTCACCTGTTTCAATGCAGGATAAGTGATCAGGACTAGCAATGAGGAATCTTGGCTGCACTATTATTTCGAAATCAAATTTATGAAAGAGAAGTAGCCAATGACAAATCTTCCCCCCCAACATAGGCTTATTAAGCAGATGTTTAAAAGCCGAATGGTCAGTGAACATTTTGAAGTGACCACCAAAGAGATAGTGCCTAAAATTCTGCAGCACATATACAATCTCCAACCCCTCTCTTTCTGTATTCGTATAATTCTTCTTAGCAAAGGATAACTTCCTGCTAGCAAATGCAATCGGGTGATCGACATCTCCTTCTCCTGGTTGCGAGAGTACAACTCCTAGCGCAACGGATGAGGCATCGACGTGGACATGAAACTTCTTAGTCCAATTGGGGAACACAAGTATGGGTGTTGAAGCCATCTTAGCTTTCAATGTGTCAAATCTATGTTGACACTCCTGGCTCCATATGTATGCGTCCTCCTTCTTTAACAGTTGCTCCATGGGGGCAGTAATCGCAGCATAACCGCGGATAAAATTGCGATAGTACCTAGTGTGTCCCAGTGTCGCACGGAGCATATTCGTATTTGTAGGTGGTGGCAGGCTCAAATTGAGAGCGATATTTGCTGGATCAACCAAAATCTCCTGCTTACAAATGATATGACCCAACAGTATCCCAAGTGGTGCACAGAATATGCACTTTTTTGAATTCAATGCGATCTAATGCTGTCGACACCTCTCCAACATCAAGCGAAGGTTTTCCAAGTGATCCTTGATCAATCCGTAGACTGTCCAATCATCCATATATACTTGTAGAAATTTCTGAATAAAATATTTAAATGCAGTGACGATGACCTGAGAGAATACCACAGGCTCATTCTTCAGCCCAAAGGGCATTACGATGTACTGAAAGCAACCCCATTCAATGACGAATGTGGTTTTTTGGCTGTCTTCCTTCGCAATTATGATATGGTGATACCCAGAAAATCCATTTGTGAAAGAATACATTTCTTGACCACCTACTCCCTCAAGAACCTCATCCGTGAATGGTGTCAAAAAGGGATCATGCATACAAGCATCATTCAGCTTCCTTAGATCGACATAGATTCGGATTTCCCTACTCTTCTTGTCTTGAACCACCATAGGACTTATTCATTATGATTCTTCAATAGGATCAATAATCCCTGCAACTAGCATCCAATCAAGTTCATCCTTGACCCGTTCTTTATATCGTGGATTCAAACGGTATGGCCTCTGTCACACTGGTTTTGCATCTGGTTTTAACGGGATTTTCATTTCCCCTAGGTCACTGAATATCCCCTTCGGTTCTAAGAATTTTGTTGGGAACAGGTCTTGAAAATCATGCAATAGATCTGTGGTATTTTCCATAGTCTCCTCATCCCAATAGTCCCCAATATTGGAAAATTTTGGATTCTCCTCCATCTCAATGTTCACTTTCTTAATCTTCAACAGTTGAGTCATGGGATCCGTCAGCACATCCGGTGCTGCGACATCCCCGACTTCCTTCAATATCTGGAATATTAATATTGTGCAATTCATCATCATCTTCCGGCTCACCAGAGAGGTTGTAGCATTCCATCATCAATTCCATGTGTTAATGCGCATGTGGGTCCACTGGATATGCGACTGGGACCATTTTCAATACTATGTTTTGAATGATATGTAGTGCATTGTTAACCTCTGCGTTAGCATCTGGAAAGCCAAAGGTATGTGCAAAGCAAATAGCCAGCTCCTACCAAGTGGTGATTTCTCTGCGTAGCTTGGCTGATATGTACCAAGACCTTGGCATTTCATCCAATGTGTTAATAAAAGCATGGACCCACTCATCCTTGGGTCGTGATGCCCACCGCTTCTGGAATTCCCTCATATGACTACAAGGTTTATTCTTCTCATCATATCTCTCAGTGTGATATACCTCCAGATCTCTAAAGCGCACGGTCATCAATCGTCGACACTGGGCCCATTCATGAATGGTCTCCTTATGAGCTACCCACCAGCGTGCTGGAGTGGCCTTCAATGCTTCTCTTAATGACAACAAGTGTTGAGGCTCAGATACCTTTGCTTCAAACTCCTCAAGGAACCCAGTTAGTTCCGGTAGTCCTTCGTATATCGACAACTCAATGATTTCAACTGCGACATGGTGCAGCGACTACGTGATCAGCCCACATTTTATGAGTGATACTTCATGCATCCAGTTTTTCCAATTTTCCAACGCATCATCAAAATCAGAGGATGCAAAGCTAGTGCTGTGCCAATCTAGTTCTTCGTCAGCGGTAGGATGGATACAATCCTCAGAGATATTGTAAATGTGATCCCATCCTCTAACAAATTCATCTTTGATAGGTTCAATATATCGCCTTCCTTCATTAGGATCCATAGGGGTGATGACTCGGATATCCTGGTTCTCAAAAGTCATCAACCACTTCTTAAAATTTATCACAACCATGTTTTCACTGGACCATCCAATCCCTAGCAATGCGGGATAGGATCCCCCTCCATCAAAAACTTTGATTACATAGAAATCATCACGAGTCCTCATACCCTCAACATCTACAACCAGATTCGACACACGGTCGATTGGTTGAACTTTGGCCTGATTATCCAATCTCAGTTGCACTGGGGACCAACCAAGTTTCAGCTCCCCTGTCTTCTGCCACGTCTATTTCGTCACGATATTCACATTTGACCCAAGATCCATAATGACTTAATCAACTTCGTAGTCCCCAATTTGGATGTTTGTCCGCATTTCCTTTCCCGTCTTTTTCTTCTGTAAAGAATTTACCACAGAGTCCTGTAACTCTCTATATGGACAGTGTAGCAACTTCTTGATCTCAACCAGAGCATCATGATCTTTTTCCAGGGATAAAAAACTCTTGAAGAACTGTTGTAAGGTACCATACTGTCATGATGGTCCAGCTTCTAGCGAAGAATCAAAAGCAGAAGGCATGCCAAAAATAGGTGTCTTACCAGGGTTTCTTCCAAGTGGCTCGCAAGCTTCAAAAAAGGTCTCTCTCTCGGTTGCGATATCAAACTGTGCTTTCTTCTTGTGGTCACGGTCCATCTTCTCCAGTCGTCGTGCCTCCTCGAGTAACAATCCCAACATCAACATCCTCTCTCTATGTATCTTCTAGAATGGTCACAACCGTCGACCCTTGATTCTGGTTCTGCAGCGGAGGTTGATTCAGAGGTGGATTCTAGTTCGCCGATGGATTCGTAGGATGATTGATATTTTGATTTTGTACTGGAATTTGGGGCTGACCTTGATTATGTATTTGCTGCTGGTTTTGTATTTGATTATGGGCCTGGAACTGATTCTGATTCTATAATAATGGAACATTGTCAGCCTGTCTTCTTGCAATTAACTGAGGTAAATTTTCATTAGTATGATCATTCACCACATAGTATACACATTGCAAATGGGGAAAATCCCTCTGATAGTAGCTAAATGTCCCACAATTGTAACATTGGATTAATGCATGACCTTGTCCTCCTCCACGGTCGAAACCTCCTCTTCCCTCGAATCTGAATCCTCCACAGTATCCTCCTTGTTGCTGATATTGTGGTTAAGATACTTTTTGCTGATACTAAGGTTGTGCCACTTGTTGCTGCAGGGGATTCGACTGCTTCTGAACATAGTGTGATGCTTTGACATACTACGGTTGTGGAAAATCCATTGGGGTCTGAGTGTACTGCGGTATCGACGCAAACTGCGGCTTTGGTGCAACCTGTGTCTATGGTTGCGACGAAATAAACTGCATCTGCAGTGGGGGCATATACTAGACTTGAGGTGGCGGCTATATCACCTGCGGCTGCGATTGTTTCATTATGCGAGGGTTTTCACCTTTCACAAAATATGCATCGTATGTCCGCTCTTGAAGAATATCATAAGCTCGACAGTCCTTATCCTCGTGCCCAATTGAGCGACAGAAGGTGCAATAGAAACTTGCTGGATTCCTAACTATTTTATGCATGTAGGTACAATCTTCATGTCGGTGCCCATACAATTGACATATGCGACGCCATGGCACACTACCGCAACTCAACGGGTTCGACGCTCCTGAGAGTAGATAATTCCTAAAAGAAGGATAGGTATCTTTCCTGTGTCCATCCACATGACATCGAGTGCACCACAAATCACCATGTTCATCTTTTTCCTTCTTGATATCCTACAATTGAATTGTTAAGTTCGCCAGTTGCGCCTATATTTGGTTCATGCCGACAACAGTTTCTTCGATAGGTGAAGCTTCCAGCTTCATCACAATTTCCAAATCCTCGCTCTGTGTCACAATCTTTTGCTGCATTAATGGGTGTCGGATATGAGGAACCAGTGCCGCAATAAACCATTCTTTATGTTGGACGTCACTCATATCGAAGCTGACCCATGCCATCAGTGTCTTAAACCTTTGATCAAAGTCCCAAACCATCGCATTAGGGAATTGTTTGATTTCCTTCAGCTCTGTAATGTACTGTGCTTTAGATTTTGGTTTCTTGAATTCTTCAAGTAGTCCCTTCTGAATCCCATCCAAAGTCTTTGTCGCGGTCCCTTGTGGGACCTGTATGAATCTCATGTACCAATCAAGCGCATGACCCCAAAGGGTGGTCATTAACTGGCCTTTCTTTACATCCTCATTGGTAGTGTGTCTGGCAGTCCATACCACCTCACATAAGAATCATTACTGTTCTAGGTCATCACTTTTGTTTCCATGGAACATAGGTAGCTTCATATCGTCTCCTGCCATCCTAGACCTCCTTCCTGTAGATGCTACTTTACTACTGGATGTTGCTTGGCACGTTGGACACATCGACATAGATTGCGTATATTTTCCTGATGGTGGAGTAGTGCGCATAGGTGTGGACACATTGTTACGGGGGTTTGATCTTTCTACTAATTTGTGCGTAGCCTGGTTCTGCTCGTCCTGTGTGGTTTTCCTTCGTGGTCTTGCATTCCAATCGCAACAAGGCCTTCCCTTGTCCTCCGCCTCTTCTCTGCTCGAAACCTTGCTCCTCCCCTTGTACAACCACTCTCTTCCTCAGCTGCCCTCACAGTCTCATCTAAACTTACACCCATCTACCCTTTATCTTTCCATTCGTCGCCCCCCTTCTATCACTATGTTCACAGCCTCCGCACACAAGAGTTTTACTACTCGGAGTGCATCTTATGTATACCCTTTTCACAAACAAGCATCTTGATTGACAATTGTAGAGACAGCAAGAACCTATCTCGTGGTCCATTTAAGAATTCTCATTCTACTTCGCTGTAGGACTTGTTGGTGTCAACCGCGAACTCAGTGATGTATCCTTCAAGAATAGTATCCAACCAAACTTCGACAGACCGTGATTCCTTATTGTCAGTTTCTTAGAATTCTTGAATTAGCTCGAGGGTCCAAGACGTCGGCTCTCTTCCCTAGAAGTTGCGCTTCTTGTAGGTGAATTATGCCAGCCACTCGTAAAGTATGACGGGAAACTCACAGAAAAACCATTCGTGAGGACCGTCATGAATGTATCTCGCCAACCATGTGTCTGTTGTCAACTTTGGATTCTGATTCTCGGCTTCAGTGAACTCTTGTAGTATTAGGTCGAACCAATCTTGGATCTCCAGTTTTGTCGGATGCCACAACATATCCTCCTCTTCAGTCACAATGAGGTCTCAGCAACAGAACCATTTGTTGGCCAAAACCCACTAGAAAAGCCTCGTCGACAGGGGTTCTCACTCTGTCGACGCCCAACCAGCGCGATCTCCCTAAGCACCAGCCTAGACAGGTTTCACCCTACCTGGCAACACCCACATAGTGGATGAAGTCTCACCCGAGATGTTCGAGGGAGAGCTATCAGAACCAAGTTTTCGGCAGTAAGGAGGAGGATTGGGGCATCAACAATTCACCAGCATAACTATCAAATCTAGCAGAGCCATTTATTAGATATCGTAGCATTCATCATAGATCTAATAGATTGCATTATTCATCTATTCATCACAGCAATATTACATTCTTCATTCATAAAATAGAAAAAGACATCGCAAAATATGAAAGGGAACAAGGATAACAGTGCTTCAGCTCAACATCTGTCATATCATATTACTTTCATCTCAACAGATCCAAAACAACAGATGTCTGTCTCCACAACGAGAGGAAGATCAATCCGCAAAGTCGCATACAAGTCACAAAAGTCTCATCTCACATATACCTCTTCTGTGTCTTTCTATGTTGTTCTTTACAATTGCAATTCTAATCTATATATAGGCTTGCGCCTTTACATTCAAGGTGCACTTCTAACTAACTCCTAACTGATTTAACCACTAATGACCTATATCCACAAAATGTGGTCAACCGATACAAAAAGATGCATAAAATATTCAAAAGCGGTTTTTTTTTCACCCATCGCGCTATCTTTTGGCTTGCACAGTGCCACATGATCTTGCACAGCCTTTGCGGTGCTGCGCAACTCACTTACCCCAAAACCCCTTGCCAACACTCCTCATTGGATCGACAATCCACCATTTCTTTATTCGGTCATCTCTATTGTATATACGATGCTCAAAGGTGGTATGATGAATATTGATGGACCTATCTATGCTTCTCTCCATAATGGTTGTTTTCTTGGAAGAGATATCAATGCCTTTGGATCTATTGGTGGAGGTGTTGATTCCTGTGGCTCTGTTAGTGGAGGTGCTAATGCCTCTCACTCTACTGGTGGAGGTGTCGATGCCTATGGCTCTAGTGGGAGATATAATGATGCCTTTGGTTCCAAAGGTGGACCATATATGTTATAACGGTTATTGGACTAAAGATATATATTTGTCATGTATCATCAGTTTGAAGTTATTGTTCATATATATATATATATATATATATATATATATATATATATATATANATGTTGATGGTTATTTATATGTTGATGGTGGTGTGGGTGTTAAGTCAATTTATATGATGTTTGTTAGATGTCATGTGTGATGGTTATGTTATATAATGCACCTTGTATTTTCCTAGATGTTATTATTAGATTTGTGTTCACTGATGTTGAAATTGGTTAGATGTATATGTTAGATGATGTAATGTTTATGATGGTACATTCATGGTTATGCTTATTTTTATGTTTATGATGGTATGATGATGTTTAAATGTTTATGTTTATTATGGTATGATGATGTTTATGTTTATGTTTGTTAGGTGGTGAAAACGATGATGGTGGTATGTTATATATGTTAACTACTTTTATATCTAATTATTAATAAATGTTTATCTTAGATGATGTTCGGTAATATTAGATGTGAATGGTCATGTTTGCTTATAGATATGTCTATTATATGTCTACTATCCAAAACAAATTACTCCAATTTAATATTGTGTACAAACATCATGCATTTTAAATTGTGAAAAACATCACCGTTTTATTTTGAAAAATTGTAAGAGTTGTTTATTAAAAAACATCAATAAATTTTATTCCTTATAGTGCATTTACTATCATAATGTTATAATAAATGTAAACAATTTTGTGAACTTATATTATAAAATATAATAGGTCTTTAAGATTTCACGTGTAATTACATCTTAATTATATTTAATTTAATTAATTTAAAAAATTATTTTGATAATATAATGCATTTCATTCCGCTATAACAAATATTTTTTTATACTAATTTATCGTGAACTTGTAATTTGTATTTAATGCATCTTAACGTTACATATAATTAAACAAAAATTGTAATTAATCATATGAATAATATTTGAAATTGAAGTGATGCAACTATTATACATTTGATCTTGTGAGAACTATTCCTAAATTGACACATTTCTTCATCCTAATTTAGCAGAAAGGATTGCCATGCAGACATAAATTCCCAATTTAAGTATGATTTAATACTTATACCATGATTTTGTTTTTAAGGGTATTTCTACACTTTTTACAGGGTGTAATTAACTTCATATTTGGAGGATAATGCTTATAATATATAAAGTCAAATTACTTATGTATTTTCCTATTTATTAACACAATTTAATTATCAAGCTTTAATATCCATAGTATGATAGAACAACATATTAGTGTCATAGTTTAAAGTATTGTTTTCAAGGATTTTATTTCTTAACAATTTCAATTACGTATTCATACTTAATTTCTAAACATATCAGTAATATAAGGATTCACAAGTGAGTGATTTCTATTCAATGTTATTTTCATAAATAACAATATATATTTGGTGAATGTACCATTAAACCATTCTTTGTGATGGGTGTTGTCATTGCTTATTTATTTCACGTATGTATACATAGTAAGCAATGAATCAACTAACAAAAAGCAATGGTGAATAAAAAGTGAATTAGTTAAACCAAAGGAAAAAGACAATGGTTAAAAGAAACAATATCAAGCTAACTTCCATAACAAACTTCCAATAACAAATCTCATTTGAAAAATAAGAAAAGGAACTCTTATGCTTCAAATACCGCACTAATGCAAAGTATAAGTGTTTAAGTATAATATATTCATGAAATACACCTTGTTATTCAAATGAGAGTAGTTGAAATTACAAAAAATAATAAATATGATTAACATCAATGATAATTTGCCATCTAATTAGCTAATTTTGATCCAGTTGTAATTATAATTAATAAATTAATTAATTGAAAAAAAACACACTAGAATGAATTAAATGGAAATAAATAAAGATCATCTCTAATTATGGACAATCACATACAATCATTCCATACAGTCACAAATATATTGATAGACAAACACATTTCACATCACATTGATTGTTACGAACTCAAATTGTTTAAAACAATTCTAGTGGTCAACTTTCCATTTCCAACGTCATAATGCTAAAAATTGACAATATAATTCAATAATTAAAGATAACATTAATAAAATGATATATCAAAATTGTAAATCATGAAATAAAACATGTACATATCATTCTTCATTTCCATCACCCTCATTATCTTCCTCGGCTGGCATGATAGCATTGTTGTTCTCAAAAATATGTTTAGATCTATAGGTTTGTGTCTTAATGTGAACCACCAATATCTATCCAACACATCCTAGTTAAAAAACACTTGCTTGTAGTGATTTAGGAAAACATAAAGCTCCTAAGTTTCATCCCACATTCTTCTAGAGTTGATGCATATTAACCTACTGTGATAATATTCCTTTACATTATTCCTATCGAATGTGTCCCAGCACTTGCACCTAAAAATAACACACTGGAAATGTGAGAAGTCCACTTGAATGATCTCTTGTATATTTTTTATATAACCCAACTTCCCCCCCTTAAGGTTTTGACCATGGTGGCTAGCACATATAGATTGGTCAAACTTGACATCCACTCCATAGTCTTTTGTAAGATGTCCATTATCGACATCCTTAGTGTAAAACTAATGCCCATATTCCCACATAGATGGGAACAAATGCACCTTCAAAAATTTAACAAATGATGGTGTCATATGTGTAATAACCTAACCATTAATATATAAAATATAGATGATATAATTAAAAGGTGCATTATAAAGTTAGAAATGTATAACAAAAAGAGATTATTTCCAAGTTGTTGCACTCGATCCTTATGTTAACTAGTAGAAACTTCCCAAAGTGCCATAAGATTTGTTGTTATATAAGAACCATCACCACATCCCATCCACATAATAAACCTATGATTGCCACTAACTCTAATAATGACACCAGAACCACAATTCCCCAACTGAGAGGCTCCATCAAAGATCCCAATGGGTACAGATCCTATGAAGGAGGGAGAAGAAATTTTCTTAGTAATTTTAACCACAAAGTTCCTTTGATACTCTTTGAACGTCTCAACAATACATACACTTACCCTAAAGGTGTTAAACTGAGCATTCTCAAACAAAACCATATTCATGTGCCTCCAAATCCCCTAGATAAAATACAAAGGCATATCTAAAAATTTAACATGAATAGATTCCCAGTGATCTAGACTTTCTTCAAAAGAGCCATGCTCCCATCTGTAAGATAAATTGAGATTTCTAGCTACTTCTAACCAAACTTTCTAAGTAATAGAGTACTGCACAAGAAGGTGATCCACAGTTTTTTCATATGTTTTGCAAAGGAGGTGACAGTTTGGTCCATAACCTCCTCTTTTACAAAAAATATCCCAAGTCATTATCTCATTCTCCAATGCTATCCAACATAAGCACTTTATTTTGATAGGTGAATTCCACTTCCATAACTATTTATACCTCCATTTATCTTGTGATTCCAAGCAAGAAAAAGAGATGGTCTCATAAGCCAATTTTGTGCTTACCTGGCCTATTGCTACATTCTAAGACCAAGACATTTCATCATCCAACCCTTAGAGCCTAATTCCATAGTGATTTAATCTCTTAATGCAATAGTCCTATTCGACAATAGAGTCTCGTTTCAACCCCAAATCCTCTGCTAGTAAGCAATACTGATTTTTTGAAGGCCCAATATTAATCCTTTTCACTTGATTAAAAAACATGTAACCAATGTTCTTCAAATCCCAAAAAATGTCATCCAAAAGATTATAAATCTCATATCCACCAATAAAAGGATCCAACCCTAGCCTCACTTGGAATCATTCCCCACTTTCCACACAAGCCAGGACCCCAAACTAGGAAAGGCATCAGTCAAACCACTCCACATGTTAGATGTCATGTATCTGTTTTTGTTACCCTTCTTGATCCAATCAATCACTGGTTGGTTTTTTAAATATTTGGCCTATATAATTTCACTCCACAACCCTTTTCGAAACAATCCTCTTCAAAGGATCTTCATAGCCAAAGCCTGGATAGAATAGTAGATGCTTTTTATTCCCTACCCTCAAACTTCTTTGGCACATATATTTTATCTCGTCTGACTAGGTGCACCCCTTCTTTGCTCTTGCTTCTTGTCCATAAAAAGATTATCACTTTCTATCTAATCTTATTTAGAATAATTTTAGGAATTTTGACTATGGATAGCAAATAAACATGGATTTTTAGAATTGATTGTAGTAAAATCATTCTACCCCCTAGAGACGTCGTTCTAAAGCTCAAATTATCCACTTTCTTTTTTATCTTCTTAACTAGCCACAACTAGTCTTCTTTCAAGTGTTTGTTAGGATTTGGGTAATAGCCTAAATACTTAATACAAGAATGAATGGATTTTAAAGAAAAGGGAAAGAGACCATATACATGATCTAGAACCATCTCATCAACCTTGTACCAAAGGAAGCTATATTTCTAAGAACTAATCTCCATTCTCGAAGGATCACAAAAGTACTTAATAATCTCATGGTAAACTCTCCATTCCCAATTCCAAACAACACATCATCTACAAACAAAAGATGAGAAATAAAGGACTGGAAGAGATTCTTACTCCTCTATTTCTTCCCTCCCTCTTTCCTTGATCAATTAACGTGCTCATCTCTTCCGCAACCAACAGGAAAGAGGGGGGCATCCTTGTTTGAGGCCCTTATAGATTTTAAAGAACTCAAAAGGTGAACCATTTACGCGAATAATAAAATTAGTAGATGTTACGCAACCCATGATCCAGTCTACCACTTCTATGCTTAATTGAATCTGAAGAAGAATTAACCTTGAAAGAGTCCATTCAACTTTATCATATGCCTTGACCAAAATTAACCTTGAAAGAGTCTAGTCAACTTTATCATATGCCTTGACTAGATTCATTTTCAAGATCATCGCTCCCAGCTTCTTAACCTTTCTTGTATGGAGACACTCCCGAGCAACTCCAATGACATCAATTATTTGTCTACAGTTTTAAGAATCCAAATTGATCTTTCGATAGACACTGAATCAGTCTTGGATTGATTTTGTTGGCAATCACTTTTGCTATGGCCTTGTAAATCAAGCTAGAAAGAGATATGGGTTTATAATCGTTAAAATAAGCTAGAATAGAACTTTTTGGAATTAGTGCAATGAATGTAGTGTTAATAACTCCATAAACAACCCCTTTAACTATTGATTCTTCCAGGTCACATTCTGCATATATGTTCCTAGTATGTCAAATAAATTCAGGAAAACTCCACGGTTCAACCATCTAGACCTCGACTCTTAGACTTTGCCATTTTCTTCAAAATATCTTCAATTTCTTTCAGTGCTATGGGACCCCCTACACTCTGCCCATCTTTATTGGAAAAAGTCATAGGCATACATTGGATAACTTTTAATTGGGCACCTACATTATTTACAGCTAGATTCTAAGATAATGAACCAAAGGAAGACAAAGCTACATTTTCCATCCCTTTTTGAGAAGACATGTTATGCCCATTCTGATCCAATCAGCCCCAGACAACATTATTATTCCTTCTTTGATCAACATATAGTGATAAAACTTAGTATTTAAATCCCCTTATGTGAAACATGTAGCCCTACTTTTGAGTCTCCAAGACTCCTCCTCTATCCTCAATATCCACATTTTTTTCTCCTCCAGAATAGCTAAGTGGTAATTTCCCTACTATGAAAATATCCCTGTATTGTTCCTGGTATAGATGGAATGCATCTCATTCTCAATCATGAGTAGCTCTTGTTTTAAATCATATTTTTCTTCTTATCCCATTGAACCACAACTAATTTATGCACTTGCAATTTATGAGTTAGTTGTTGCATTATAGTACCCTCTTTGACCTGCACCAATTCCTCCCACTTATTCTTGACCAATGAAGTGAGGTCTTCATTTGCATTTTGGACATGGTTAAATTTGAATGGGTATTTAACCCTAAAAGAATCAATTTCCAACTTGATAAATATAGGCATTTGATCCAAGATATCAACATTAACAACTCAAGATTTAAAACGATCTACCACATCACTTAACCCCTCCGCCATTAAAAATCTATCTAAGCACTTGGTGACCCCTACTTCACCTAATCTCTTGTTCCTCCGCATAGGTACCAAAAGAAGAGAAACAACATCAATNCCCCCTCCGCCATTAAAAATCTATCTAAGCACTTGGTGACCCCTACTTCACCTAATCTCTTGTTCCTCCGCATAGGTACCAAAAGAAGAGAAACAACATCAATAAGGCTGGCAACTTGGAAAATGTGCTTGAACCACACCGATAAAGGGTTCAGGTGAGGATGGGATCCCCAAATATCCCTAGCTGATGTGATCATGTTAGGTCACCCCTTAGAATTAGGGAGGACTAGTTTAGTAGACCACAGTCCTCCACTTCCCTCCAAAAATATCGTCTTCCATCATATGGCATATAACAATTAATTATATTTAAACACGAATACAAGTCCCTGATATGACCCAAGAATAGAATGTCTGCACAAGACATGTTTAGTCTAAGATTAGCAATTTGAGGGTTCTAGGCTGAGACCACACCCCTTGATTTCCCACCAACATCCATTGTGCAACATTCCCAATTCATGAAGAAGCCTTAAGAAGACTTCCCTCACCTTTGAGACATAAACCATTGTCCCTTGAATTAGAAGAATATGTGGAGAGACCACTTCAAACTAGCATTTGAGATCATTAAACTTAGGAGAGCCCCCTACTCCACACACATGAAAAGACATAAGAACCATTAAAAGACATACTCGGAGGCCTTCTCAGTTCTAAGGGGCTTGGATTCATCAATCAAAGCTTTCACATAAAGAGAGTTAGAAGAACATCTTTGTAATGGAAAAAAATGATAAGTCGGGCGTAGATGAGGTTGTAACCTCAAAACCACTGTGCACAGCTCCAGCCCTAGACTTCTTTCCTTTCCCATCAAGTTATTTTGAAACAATGTACAATAATATGGCGACCATTAATTAGTCTGCGACAAAGCAATGATTGTTGCCCCAAGCTCATTGTTGGTCGTTGGATCTTAGCACCTTAAAATCTAACGACCAACAATGAGCCTATGGCAGCAATCATTCCTCTCTCACGGGCTGATTAATTTTCGCAAAATAATATGAAGTGAAGTTATGCCTTGTATTTTTTTCAAATTTATGATGGAAAAAAGATCAATAACCCATTCTTGGAACAGGCTATTGATGTCAAACATTGGCTAATCCCTTAAATCCCACTTTGACCATCTTAACCAAATTTCCTTGGATTTGTCAGAGGAAAGGTGGGTGGTGCCTTGGAAATGAGAACAATTATTAGTTGGTCACGGGAGAAAGTATGAGTATATAGTGCAGAAGAAGATACATTCGGAGTTTGAGGGTCATCTGAGGTAAATTGTCAGTGTTTAACTGTACTTGGATTCCAGAGCACGTGGATCCCCAGTCAGTGCCAAAGATTTATGTGACACGCCAAACTATAGCGCCTTATAAAGACAAGGAGGAATAATTACGTCCCGGGTTCGAATCTCAGTGGCACAGCACACTGACTGACCGCACATAGTATTTCCAAGCTGCTAAGCTCCGTCGTCATCGCGTACGAAGCTGGACCTGTGGAGTCTGCACGCTGCAGAGTGATTCCTTTCCTTATGATCCTGCCAGGGTGACAGAGTAACTGTATATATATAGCAGATTTAACGTTCATTTGGAAGGTACGGGTTTTGTTTTCAATGGGGGCGGTGAAATACCTTCTCTGGTTTAAAATAGGGTATAGCGGGAGATAAGAATTCTAGGGTTTGTAGATTATGTTGTGTCTTAGGTCAAACAAGTTGGACGTTCGACCCATATCTATGCTTTAATATCACGTGCATGCATTAATATCATGTACATGCATATGATGACGATGATAATAATGGAGATGGAGATGGAGATGGGATAGGGATTATGTACATGTATATGGTGATGATAATAATAATGGAGATGGAGATGGAGATGGAGATGGAGATGGGATAGGGATTATGTACATGTATATGGTGATGATAATAATAATGGAGATGGAGATGGAGATGGAGGAGTCATCAGCCTACATATGAGGCACGGCTGGATAATTAGTTCCTTTCTTTTGAAAGGCTTGCTTTATTTTAAGCATATATTAAATTTATGAATTTCATTATTCATTTTCTTAACCATGGGAATTTAGCAACCTCTCAAGAGTATATGTAACAACTCATAAGCCACATATACCTGTAACTCATAGGTCAGCCTAGATCGAGACTTCATATCAATGGTATGCCTGCCCTTTCAACTTCACTATGACGGGTCCATATGTGCAGTCCTACCCCCCACCATAATTGATTATTCACGCATATTAATACAAACAAAAAATGTATAAGAAAACAATACAAGAATTACATGCCTAATATTATTAAAGAGTATTCTTAAACTTACTATAGACATCTAATATTCAAAACCACTTAGCTTACATGCCTCACTGTTGTGTCCTAGATATTCAAACTTAGTGCATGTGTATTTTTCTTCCTTTCTTCTCCAGACTTGGTTAATCTTTCTATATGAACCATTTTTCTTTGATTCCCTTTAATGACATTTTGTATATTTGAGCTTTAGGATACAGAGCATCACAACATTTTGTTGTGGAACAGTGCTTTACAAAGTATCCAATGCTTTTGTGCATTCTATAATTTTTGCAGTTCAAGGCTTTGTGACCATAATTGCTACATGAGAAACAATAGCCATTAAAGAACTCATAGCTAGTCACTATCGTGTTCTTCCTAAACTTTTCTTGAGTCGGGAAGGTTGTTCTTAGATAGGTCTTGAAGTAGCCATATCTCTAACTTTTTGTATCATTTTATTTATTTTGGGAAGAAGATCCTTCTTGACTTTCAACCACACTACTATAACCAATACATATTTTATATTTTGATGGTCTTTGCATGATGTTATCTAAAATCATGATGCCCTTTTCAACTTTAATTCATGTTTCCAGTTTTGTACCTATCTTGATCAAGTCTTATTTCAAGGATATGATCTCAAAGTTTTACTTTTGACAGGTTTCATCCTTTGCTTGATCCCCCAAATCCTTCTTGGTTTTCTTGGACTGTTCAGTTTGAATGTTCAATCTTTCTCTAATTTCTTCTACTTCATTTCTTGATCTTTCACCCTCTTCCTTTTCTTTCGAAAGATGGACTTGTTGTAAGCTAATCATTTTGTTGGTATCATCAATATAGTTTTGTGATCTTTGCAACTAATTTTTCAAGGATTGGATTTCTTCAATCTTTTATTTTTGCTTTATTTTTCCTTTTGTTTAACATTATTTCTTGACTTCTCCCATTCCTCATTTAGATATATATGATTTCCATAAAATGCTTATGATTTTCTAAGATTAAATTTTCAAGTTTATCTTCTAAAGAATCAATTTTAAGCTCCTTTGTTTCCAAGCTTTATCCATCTCTTGTATTTGAATGGTAAAGTATGCTGCCATTTTCTTTGAAATTTCTTCTTTCTTTCTCAATGTTTCCATACTTCCATTTTCAGTGTTTTTGACATCTTCTATCATTTCCCTTCGAGTGTGAATAATGTGCCTTGATTCTTTAATAGATAGAGCATCGAAGTCTTCTAGGTTGCACTCAGCATGAACTTTTATTCTTCTTAAGAAAAGGATTTCCGACTTTTCCCAGAGTTCATGAACTAATGATTGAAACCAATCCTTGGCATTTAAATCTTTTGACAAAGTGTCCATTATAGATTTCTTGGCTATTTCATGACATCAAAGGAAACCTTTTGCAATGTTTTTTTTTCCTTTTGGAAGAGTATATCCATTCTCCACCATATCTCATGCCTCCATGGTTTGCAAATGATCATTTATTGCATTGCTCCATGGATACCAGTTACTTTCATCAAATTTTGGTGCTTCAATTTGTAAACATTTTTCATTCTCATCCATTTATACACAATGATTTACCTTCCAGTGATTAGACTGGTTCTGAAGGAACCATCTCTGATACCAATTGTTGGAAATTTTATTTATATTGAGAGGGAAGATGAATCAATATAAAGCGTAGATTTAAACAATTTTTCACTTTAACAAATTATACTTCAAATTTTTTTTATGTCAAAATAGTAAAGGATAATTACAAAAGGGAGTCTGTAAAGTAACTTTATGTGTGTGTGTGTCTGTTTATTACATAGATATGAGACATCAATATCCAAATGTGAGCACCAACTCACTTAGACATCAATCTGATTGGGATGCCAATCCCACAAGCAAGCACCAACTCATTGACTGCATGAACTGACCTGTTAGGACTTCAATTATATGTGCAAGCATTAACTTGCTAACTTCGGGAACCAACCTGAGAGAACATCAATCCTTTTGCACAAGCTCCATCTTCTTGTGATTAGGAACCAACCCGAGTGGAGATTGCAATCTCCTTTATTTGGTCTTCAACACCAACTGAAAGGAAGCTCCAATCCCCTATTTTTCATTATCCGACACCAAATGGAAGTAAGCTTCAACTTCCTGTCCTTTCCCCTTCATGCCACCCTAAAATAGAGATAAGTTATAATATAGCTGCATCTTTTGTGGTCTACGATCTGTGTCTTCTGCAATGTGTGTATGCATCTTCTTCTATGATCTACAACTTCGCTCTGTGATTTAAACTTAACTTTCCTTTACTCTGTATCTCCTTCACACATCTCAATACTAGGTACTTCTTTGATTTGCACAGTGTCTACTGCTCTTCTTTATTTCTTTTGCGCATTTGACTCTCTTGCTGAATAAACTTATTTTGATCAATGAGCCATTGATATCCCATAATTCGAAGCTTTCTGAATTAAAATATCATATCTTCTTCATTTTCAAGCTTACTTCAACATTTCTATCTCTTGTTTATTGATACTATTTTTCTTAAGAGATGTGTCCACAAATTTGGGGTTCCTTTGAATTGGTGACTGTCACATCCCCACAACTCTACCAGAGGGGGAACATCATTATAATGCTATCAAACCCGGGGAATTTAAGTCCCATGAACATGATAATAAAATGCATTCAACTAACAACATGTACAGATGCATAACAATTGCAAATACAGTGGAAGCAATTACATTTATGTAAGCATTCAACTTGTTCATCATATTTCATTAAGAAAATACAAATGCAAAGATTGACACAAGAGATACTTATCTTATGAAGAATATTGTCTGCAACTAGCTATGTCGCTGCAACGTTCCACCCAACCATAGGCCAATGTGCTCCTTAATCTCTCAGCATCATTGCCACCCCCGAGATGGGCATGATTCCCACAAGGAACTAGGAGACACAGACTCACACACAACAAGATCAGCCAAGCCAACATAAGGATGCACTACAAAGCAAACGACAAGTTCTAAGTATGGACAAAAACGTCCTGGGAACCCAAAATCAAAAATGGAAAATGGGGAAAAACGACCCAAGTGACCAAATCGCCCAAAAAAATTTGATGGCCTTCCAAAGGCAAAAACAACCTCTATTCACACCCAAATTGTGGGTCTACCCTCTTAGCCACAGAACATAACCAAAATGGATGGGTTTGCAACCCAAACGGACTAGTAAACTAGGGAAAAATGACCCAGGATGAGCAATTCATTTCAGAAACGTTCTATGGGCTTCACGTGGGCAAAAACAGCCCCTTCAATCCCCCAATTCATGGATCTACTCTCCCTTGACTGTGCAACACCCAAAAACTGTTTTTCTCGGTCGGGTAATGAGGAAAACAACAACCAAAATGCCCAGCAGAGATCCCAGCCACTGAATGTTAACAAAACAACTTCCTAGCCATGGGGAAAACACAAGAAACTACAAAAACGTGAATGGGGAATGCACCGCAGCTCCAAAAGCATGAGGAGGAGAAAAAACATGGATGCATGAAGGAATGAGAAGGAATTTTTAGGTGTTAACTTGCCCCATAAGTCAAAATCACGTTTCCCAAAAACTGATGGCTTCTCCAATTCGAATTTGGATTCCATACTCTTTCCATCCCCATGCAATAACTAACTCAGCCAATTTCTGGCAGTAATAAATGATTGGGTGAATAAGACAAGAAAGGTAGTTGACAACTTGATGGGTTCTCCCTTTGACATTTGGATTTTCCCCATTGGCTCAAAGGTTTGAATACCCCCCCTATTCCTTGTGAAATCATGCCCCCATCTCTTTAATGTTGCATCGACATAGCTAGTTGTGGGTATTTTATTAATTGCATATTTACATGATGTAGAAAATTATACTGTGCCATCGGCTAGCACGATAACCATCTGCATCGATTTTAATTGCCAAAATGTAAAATGCTAAATCCATGGCGAGGCCTTTGCCTTGAGCTCCACACCATGATTTAATAATGTTATTTACGTCGTATATAATTTAATGCAATTGGGGGTCAAAACCAGGGTGTTACAGTGACACCCCTTCTTCCTTAATTCTTAGTCAATCTAACCACCTCATTCTATCTTTCATCAGCGTACAAATTTTGATACTATATCCTCATGGGGTTTTGTGCACTTGAGTCATATGACTTGGTGGTATTTGTGCATATGGGTTCCATGTCTTGGTGAGATGTGCACACTTCTGAGACTTGCACACTTATTCTCTATATACTTCTTCAAATTGGGTTCACATATATAGAGGAGCCATTAACTAATGGATAAGACTTGCATACTCTTTTATCTATTTATTCAAACTGGATTCAAGTATTCATGCTTCTTACTTTACATACTTCTTATTTAACATCAACATCCATATTGTTTGTTTGACATCAATGACAACACCAAAGTTCAAACTTGATTTCCTCGAGTGTTGGAAGCACAAGGTATATGTCTTATGCACAGAGAATGGATATGCTGCATCAAGTGTGGAATGAACCACTAGGTAGGTATGAGGGTGGAAGGTTTACTCGTATCCTATCTTGATGTGGATTGGAGAGGTTGATTATTCGATTGCGTGAGGAATGTGAGACAGTTTAATGTCAGTTATGGGACAAAGATTGATGAACCATGTATGTGAAGAGAATTTCTAGAGAACTAGAGGTTACAGTGGATGAGGAACCGTATAATCTGATAGATGGATTCTTTTTTATATGGACGTCAATGACAAGGTTGGATGCAGGTACAAAATCATGGAAGAAAACGAGCAAGAATGCAAGAGGATGAAGAAAAAATGGTGATGGTGTAGTCACCATGAAGACGCATGAAAAAAAATTAATGGAACAGTTTGCATGTAAAGGGGCATATGGTTGTAAGACTTGGTAAGGAATGTATACCCCTAGTAACTCACCGGTAAAGTTGGGAGATAGGCCTAAGTGATAGGGGGTGTATGTGAAATTCCTTGGTAATACTTTAAGGGGGGTTAGTGTTTGCTCTAAGTCAAGTTTAAAGGGTGGATTGTTAGGGTTAACCTTCAATGACTTGGGAATGAGTCAAAGGTGGTTTAGGTATAGCACATGTTTTTTGGGCCCATGGTATTTGGTGGCCAATGGTATTTTCCATAGTATTTGGTGTTCCATGGTATTTGGTGGCCCATGGTATTGTCCCACGATATTGCATGTAAGCAAGTCTTTATAAGTCTTGAGGAGGATCCATTGTAAAGTGTCCTAGAGGTGAGTGGTGGCTAGCTCACTTGGTTCGGCTTGGATGGTTTATGTCAAGGGAGATAATAGATATATTATGGTGTTTTTCCTTGATTTGGGTTTTCCACGTAAACATTGTGTCTATCTTAAATTTGTTTCTATGTGGATTTGTTTTCTCTCATTATTAATTATTTATGTATGCTTGTTTAATCCTAAGATAACATTATCTAACCTTCTCAACAATGCATAGCTTGTATATTTGTTCAGAGGTGATCCACTCCATCATCTCATCTTTATTATCAAATTATTTAGACCACTAATCTATTATGCTCATGGGTAGGGTTGGAAATGACCCTAAGAATATTTTTTGTTAGCAACAATGAAACATCTAAATTGTGTTCCTTCCATCGTAGGACCTCTAAGTTCATCTCAATGAAGAATATCCAAAGTAGATTTGGAGATATATATCCAATTAATCTTTGGAGGTCATACTCTTCCTATCCCTCATATTGCTATTGTGCAAATTGAATTCCCTTAATTAATGGCCGCTCTCTTTGAAAACTATCAAACTCACAATCTTTATATCTGGATTGTAGACATTATTTGTATAGATCACTCATATCATGATTCTTTCCAACAACCCCAAATTACTATGTGTTGGCTTCTCGATTAATAATGCTATAATGTCATATTTTGGGGGTTGATTCAACCACGTGCAACGATTATTCTCGTGGATGAATTTGTTATCTTTTACTTACGGTTCAAGAAATCCTAGCCACTAATATCCAAGAAAAAATAAAAGTCATCTCCAATTAAACAATGCACCAAATTAACCTACTTCCTCTTCATTGGGTTTCCAACAAAACCTATATTTCACTCATCTCACACAGTAGTGCCATAGACCATCAACTCAATAGTTTTGCATCATCAAGTGATTTTGAATGGATGGAAACCCTAATTAGTGACATAATTGAAGACATCCAAGTTGTGGATTACTCCAATGACCTGATGAAAGTATTAAATATCTGTGAGTATCCAAGTTATGTTTCATATACAGGGACCTTTGAAATAAACAAAAAATCATCCCATTTGATAGATTTCAAGGGGGTGGTTTCATCTAGAACAATAAATAATTTGAGTAATAATGGTATGATAGACTTGTGTGATATAGAGGTACTTTGTCAGAAGGATGTAAGAGGAAGTAAATGGTCAACACTATGAGTAGTTAATTATTGTCCTCTTGCAACAAATGGAGTTATTGTTTTTGGGAATCAAACCTCCATCAATAATGTTCCTTGGTCAGTCTCACAACTTCCCATTCCTCACACGCCAATGACTATGTGGAAGTGATTCACCTGCTTACCACCACAACCTATGGAGAAATTGTTAATCAAGCATTTGGGAATTAGGTATAGAAGGAGTATGGGATAGGTGATGATAGTTTTGTGGTTGGTAATTTGGATATGGGGTGTTTGGTGGGATATTGAGTGGATGATTTGAAGTAGTCATGACTTGAGGGCTCTCCTCCCTAATGGAAAGGCGAGAAAATTCTTAGAAAAAAGGAAGAAAGAGTTCATTTGGTTGTTGGTGAGGATGTATAGGTTGACTTGGTTTTAGAGTTTGCAAGGAGAACCCTAGTCAGGAAGTTTATTGGGTTCCAAATGGCCAAATAAACCCTAAACAATTCATTACATGATAAATGGGATCTTTTGATTAGATATGGTTCGACCTTCCATTTGTTGAAATATGGTTGGATAGGTTTTGTCTTTCACTCTAAGGAGGATGCGACTCTTATTCTCTAGGGAAACTAGCTCCGGGGATCTAGTTTCTTAAACCTAAAGACATTGCATCCATGTTTCGATGTCAAATCAGATGTGGTTAGTAGGTGGTTATAGTCTTTCCTATATGGGTCATTTTTTTTAATCTTCCAATGGAATTTTAGACCGTTGAGGGCATATCAACTTCGAAGAAGGGAAAATGATAATGGTGGACCAGACATATAAAATGTATTGTAGACTATTGTTTGTGTGTTGTTTGAAATGGATTTAAAAAATGTCTTTATGAAAGCATGGAGATTATTCATAGTGACTAGGTTTTTACACAGGTATTGGACTACTTCAATGTGACATTTAGATGTATCAAATGACTCCTATATAGTCACCTTCTCTAATATTGTCTTCTACCATTTAGAAATTTTGTGTGGTGCATAAACAATATTTTGAGCTTTGTTAAGGCCGAGAAAAATGTCGAAACTTACACTATTTTAGATGAGGCTTATGGGAGTGGGAAGGAGGTGAATTTGATTGACAGTTAGACACATATTTCTGGAGAGGCCTAGAATATTTGGGTAACTTCGTTGAGATATGTTCTTGAATATCCAAAAACACAAGTTATAATTAGTCAAGTGAAGTATCCATTTCAATTAATCAGGGGTGAGGATGAGGTAACTCTTCCAAAGGAATCAATGGCCGAGATCAAAGTATTAATTCCATCTCTATAAGATTTGGGAAAAAATAGGTAAGCACTCACAAACTGATGGTGTTAGGCCTCATGATTTTAAAATTTTCAGTAATTACTACAGATCTTTGGTTGACCTTGGCCAAGGGTTCAAAAAATCTTTATGCTTACCCTAAGAAAAATAAAGAATGCATGGTTTTATTAAAATTGTTCAATATGATCCATCCATTTATGGACACGATGAAAAATATTCGGTATTTCTTAATCCCTACCCTTGATAATTAAAAAAATTAAATTCGTGGAACACCCCCCCCCCCCCCCCCCCCCCACAAAGTTTAAATAATAGCTTATCGGTGTAACAATGTTTTGAGCCAAAAACGTTTGGAACAACTTTTTCCCTCACCGACCCATTTGAGTAAGGCGATGAAACTCAAGTTAATGATCGCTTCCCCTGAGAAAAATGTTTGTGTTGTTTTACAAAACAACATTGAATCTTATGAGGTGAAGCCCTTATCCTCTTCATAAGCAACTGATCTCCTCAGGGCAGTATTGAACACACAAAAATTAGATATAGTGGAGATAATAAAAAAATAGCCTGCAAAGTTTCATTACTTCTAAAAGTAATAACACAATTGAATAAAGTAGAAGATGACCAGCATAGAGATCTTCGAATATTGAGAGAGGAAGTTGAAAAAAATGAATGGTCAAATATATCATGGCAGGGGTTAATGTTATAAAGAAGAAGTCCTTTTGAGAGATGAGATTCAAGAATTAATGCTTTGACACCATAGTGGAGGCTTAAGACTTGATGCATCAATACATGGCAGAAGCTTAAGACTTAATTCGTCGATGCCATAACCAAGGGGTGGTGTGGACTACCAAATTAGTGTGAGCATGAGACTTGAGTGACTAATAGGCACCAAGTTACATTTGAACCCTGAGCTTTTTCCAACTCAAAATCAAAATCATTTGACATGATGACAGCTGGTGAATCCAACAAGTGCATATGAGATGGTCCACACTAGGTAGAAAGAAGCAAGAACCAACTTGGGGGCTTTCCCTCCCCCTGTAGCAAATCAAAATCCAGTTCCACATGAAAACCAACAACACACACACAAGTATTGAGGGGTAGGTTAGTAGGTTGGATCTTTAGGGACCAAAATGGCTAAGGTCGAGGCCGATAGAGTGAGGCCCCTTCAAGTGGGAGCCTTAGATTATATCTGTGGACGTAGAAAGCTCTAAGGACATGAAACCCCCCCACACACACACATCGGTTACCAGAATATATATACGATGATATTATACAACATTTTACAACAATGTTTGACTTGCAAAGTATATATGCATCATGCAGAGTCTGAATGTCTCTTATGCATAAGTGTCACTATTTACTCTATAGTAGACATTTTACTTTGTCCACCAAATAAGTAAATGCTCGCTTCGATGGATTTTCTTCTGCAATTGAAGCAGCCCATAAACCAAAGCCTCTCCTGTATATGGGAAGCTTGGTATGTCAATAGGGACAATTTAATCAGAGCAAAAAATAACTGAATATGAATATAACCAAAAGAGCCCGATAAGACTTGATCCCAGAGCTGTCAAGTTCTAGCTCCATGCAATTTCCATTGCAAAAGTTGGTGGAATAGGAATATTATTGAATTTGCATTAGAGGAAATGCGTTAAAAATGTAGATGAGATTCTCCATACACTCGTGATGTTCCTTGCAGATCAAAACTATGTTTGTTGTGGGTCCTTATCCATGTTGTACGAAAACAAGTTCATAGTTCTACGTCGTGAAGTTTTAAACTTGTCGATGAGACCTTGGTGCAAAGCACGCCAACCATACCAAGCATTGAATTACGTTGTATTAGTAGCTAATTACATTGTACGAACAACTAGAAGTGACCGTTTTTTTTAAATGGTTTGAAAATTGATTTTATTTATTTTTAAATTTGTATAAATAAAATCATTTATATGGAGATTTATGTCCCATTAGAAATATTTTAAACTAATAAAAAAATATTATATTTTGATCATTCATTTTTTAATTTTAATTTTATTTTTAATATTAAATTTAACATTAAAATTTTACAAATCTTTATAAAACATTGCAAAAATTTGTATATGGAAAAACAAATTAATAGTATTCAACTTCATTTGAATAACAACGATTTTCCACCCTTAGCAAGAATAATATTAAAGTTATAACCTAATATTTAAATTTATTATAATAAGAAAATTATGGTGAAATCAAATGTCAAAGTTGAATATGAGTATAATTACAAAATAATCAAATTGCAATGGTCGAATCCAAATGTTTGGCTTTCAATCCAATCGAAGAACTTTGAATGGAAAAGAAAATTATGGTGAAATCAAATGTCAAAGTTGAATATGAGTATAATTACAAAATAATCAAATTTCAATGATCGAATCCAAATGTTTGGCTTACAATCCAATCGAAGAACTCTGAATGGAATATCACTATGTCGATAGAAGTTAAGATTTAAAAAGAAAAGTTTTAAGTAGTGATTTATTAATAGTTTGATTAGATTCAAAATTGATTTTGCCATATAAGAAATTTACATTATTATGTTATATAAATTAAAAAAATTTCTATTATATTATTTTAGAATAAAAATTTAATAATTTTATTAAATATCATAAAATTACATATTTTTTTATATATTTTAAAAGCATAACAAGTTGTTAAATTATCTAAATACATTTCTCATCATTTTCAAAATGCATCGGTTGCATTATCTTGGGATCAAACCTCTCTTTTTCCTTTAAACATGTAGTAGTATAATGGGCAATAAAAAAATTGAGATTTTAACTTCTTCATAACAAAACTAATAACAATCTTTAATGTTTAAAAAATCAGGGAAGGGTGTGTGGTAGTATTTTTCAACGTGTCCTTCTCTATTCTTTAGTAGAAACCATTAACCTACAACTATATTAACCCCTATGTTTGATAAAACATTTACATCATTGTTTCTTTGTCTATAAATGTGTCTGAAAGACAAGGAAACATTATATGTTAAAAATCCCTCATACCTCCTCCAATAAAGGGTACTGCTAATTTAAACACTCTGTTTATTTACCCGCAAGCTCCACCTTTATCTAGTTAATTTTATCCTATAGGTCATTTGTTAATCATTTTGGGTATCCTTGGTCCAACATGGCCGATACTGTTGGTTCATCAGGTGCGAGAGGCACCACCTCTCCAAGTTTTAGCATTTCCACTAGGGGCATTTTTATCTGTATGATAAACCTGATTGTTGGGGTTAGTTCTTATATTAGTGCTCCTCAGAGTAGCGTAAATGTGTCTGTGGGGATAGCACCCCCTAATACCAGTATATCGTCCATCTTCCCAGGTTATGGGATGCCAGCTGGGGCATGAATGCAACTTATATTGGATTTACTTTTGTAAACATTCCCAGATCCGCACCATATATTGGGAGTGGGGTTGTCCCCTTCTCTATTCTCCAGTAGAAACCACTAACCTACAACCATATTAATCCCTGTGTTTGATAAAACATTTACATCATTGTTTCTTTGTCTATAAATGTGTCTGAAAGACAAGGAAACATTATAGGTTAGAAATCCCTCATACCTCCTCCAATAAAGGGTACAAGATTAAATTTGTGCAATTATGTTTAATGCTCATCCACTTTATTATTGTTAAGGAGTCACCAAAAACTTTAATTTTTTAGAAAATTTTCCACCTACCAATAGCAAGATCAATATGAAATCCATTACTTTTAAAAAGTGTTTTGTGCCAAACCCAAGCCTCGCTCTAAATTATATACAATGACCTTTATTTATGTAAAGAACACCTAATACCCCATAAATCTAATGCTCACCTTGTGCAACTCCATCAAAATAGGCCCAATAGCCATCTTTATCGATCTCTTCAATCAAACCACCCTAACAAGTTTTCTTTGTTTTTTCTATAGGAAGTTCCTTTAGATACCTATACCTTGTGTTTCACACTATATATATGTTTTTTCTTGTATGTCTTCAAAAAGAGAGAGTATATATATGTCTTTGAAAAGGCTTATGTTTCTAGCCATCCAAATTTCCCAATATATAATCAAGGGTAAAGATTTGAAGGCCTTTATAGGAATATTTCCACACCATTGTCAAAGACCCTCCTCTATAGTGCTTAGAGTCCAAACATTTTTTAAACCTATTAAAATTTCTACTTCCTTCCATTGTTTTGCATAGGAGAAATCCACTACTAGATGTATATTTGATTCTTCACAACACTTACAAAGGGAGCATCTCCCAAGCTCGATCTATTCTTTCCTTGTAAAACATCCAAAGTAAGAGGCTTGTTAGTTAAAATAAACCACATGAATATTTTATTCTTTGAAAGGAAAAAGAATTTTGAAACACCCTTCTATTGCCAAATATTATCTCTTTGGTCACACTTTACACATAAAGAAAGATAACCAGTCTTTGGGATATATATGCCTAATGGGGTTTTTCCCCAGACCTTGAAGTGTCCTTTTTGTTCTATAATATAGTATGGCTTAGCTTCAGCCTAGCAACATGATGAAAGTGCCCCATACCTATGCCTCCTCACCTCTAAAACCCAAATGCTTATTTGTTAACCACCCTTGACCTTAGATGTTGCCACCATTGAATCTCTTGAGAGAGCTTAAAAACATATATCTTGTAATGACTGAACCATCATCTTAGGTAGTTTGTGATCAAAGATACTCCCAATCTAAGGATCTTCTTTGAGCCTTACCCTTGCTCCATACCCTACTTTCCATACTAAACCCTCATAAATTAGGCAGAAAGTTAAGACAACAACTTTCCATATTCTAAGCATGGAGGTTTTCATGATACCCTTAACCCAAAATAAAAGCAACCCCAACCCATTTCCCTATTTTGAGCATTAATTTCTATCCCTTATATCCCTCATATCATTAATCACATCTCAAATCTCTTAACCAAAAAGAATATCAAAACAAGCTTTAAACCCCACAAAACCCTTAAACAATAATTCAAAAGTGTTAAAGACAAGCCTAGCCCTTTTCTATTCCAAGGGGTCTACCAAATTCCTTGTTCCCGTGGAAAAAACCTATATTGTACAAACAGGTAGATTCATTTATGATCGTCTCAAAAATCACATTGTTGATACCAATCGTAATTGCCTCAGTAAATCAACAATAGAGAAGAATTTCTTTAACACCAAACACGGCATCTATTTTGATCAAAGTAAAATCCTTGCATTTACCTCCCATTATTCCTCTTGCCTTATTAGGGAAGCATTAGAAATAGAGAAGCACCCAAACAATTTCAATGGAGAAGATGTCTATAAATTGAGTCAATAGTGAAACCTTAATCCACGATCTTGTCCATTAACTCATTTGATATCTCCTCCTTTCTTTTTAATATTGTTTATCTTCTCATCCCCTTCCCCTTTCCCCACCCTCCACTCATTTAGATATTTCTCTCTTATTGTTTGCTTTCATTTTTAACCTAATTTCCTTTTCTATATCATGTAGATGTAATTTGATGCGTTTTTCATTATTTTTCCTTGTTATTTCATTTATAATTAATTATTCCTTTATAAAAATCATGTTAAGTTTCTTCATTATTTTTTTTTGACTAATCCATTGTATGTGTGTTTAAATCATCTTTTGCCTAATTATATTTATCATTATTATTTCAATCCTCACTTAATTCTTACTCATATTATTACCTAACTACTAGTTTTTACTCCATCTATTTTAGTCTTAACATCTATTTCTCTATTTCCATATAAAATAAGCCATACTATTTTCTATATGTTGCTTTCTTTTGATTCTTATGATGGGTAGAGTGTCCACTCCATCTATCTTAGCCCTAACATTTATTTCTCTATTTCCATATAAAATAAGCTATACTATTTTCTATATATTACTTTATATATGTTGCTTTCTTTTGATCCTTATGATAGATAGAGTGTCCACTCAAAACATTTATTGTTTCTAATCTTGGTAGCATGATAAAATTCCAAAAAGACATAAAATTTTCCATATTATATTTTTAAGACATTGTGAATATTTTTCAAGATTTTCTAATCTAATCCTTAATAAAATTTGGGGCAATGAACTTTTGATGTGTCATATTTACTAATAAGGTTTTTCCTTGGATTAATCTCCAAATATTTTTAATAACAAATACTTTGGAAAAATTAAAAATAATCACGAAACTCCAAAGCATTTTGGAATTACTTTTTTTAACATAATTATGAAAATATTTCTTATTTTTGCTTTAAAAATTAATCTTGTGACTAGTACCTTTGTCATAAAAAAAAATCAAATCAAACTTATCATTGAATGAAATACCTAGTATCACTTGGTCAATAACCGATTCATATATAATAACTAATAACATGCATGGGAAACAATAGCTCATTTTCAATATTTTAAGACGCCTGGACCATATTAACCTAATTTCGTTGGACTCCTTCATGAGTAAGAAGGTGGCGACTTTGGAAAATGAGAATAATAATGTGGTGGTTATGCAAAATTGATAGAAAAAACATTGGACATAAGGTTGAAATATGTATATAACTAAATTTAAAGTAATAATTATTGAAAATATATAAAGTAATTTTAAATTTTAATATGTATAATATTAATTGTTATGTAGAATGTATATTTTATTAATATTGAAAATACTTTGTTTGTATTTTAAAGTTATAAAAAGTATATTGTCAAATTAAGATTGTCTGAACCTATTGAATCAAATCACAATGTTTGTATTTTGAAGTTGTATGAAATGTATGGTAAATTTAAGATTGCAGTTTAGTGACAGAGTATACATAATTAAATCAAACACTTATTATACATAGTATTTAATGTTTTACAGCTTTAAATTCTACGAGCTACGACCTAAATTGTAAAGCATTAAATTCTCTGCAACCCAGACACAATTAATACTAAAAACCATAACACCTCTGGGTATCTGTCCCGGGTTCGAATCTCATCCGAACAACACACCGACTGACTGTTTACAGATATGTCTTCACTGGGTACGTACGTAGCTGGACATGCAGCAGCGAGATTCCTTTCCTTTATTTTATTATATGAATGCGGATTTGACCGTCTATTAAGGTCCTGACAAGGTGGCAGAGTACGTGTGTAGAATTAACGTTCTTTTGTAAGTTTGTAGGGAATATGAAATTGTTATTTTCACAATTTTCCAATTTCAATTGTTGTATTGAATTGTTCTAGAATAATTTTTCTATATTAAAATTATTAAAATTGCTGAAATGGTAATTTAAACACTTTAAATTATAATTTACGATTTAAATAAGAATTGGTCTGCTAGATGGTGGTGAGTTGGAGGCGTTTTGGTTAACCTTTATAGCGCTTTGTTCTTAACACAAATTTTTTAAGAGAAATAGTAAAAATATGTATATATTAAAAAGGGTTGTGCATGGCAAGTAAAAGAAGCAGTAGGGATTATTTTGGTTTGCCTGGGAACTCCACATGCTGGGTGACTAAAATGTCTTCCATTGGCTGACCTGCTTCATTGAGGTAGTCTTGACAATGGTTGCATTGATTCATCTAGGAAAGCTTCTGCACTTCTTCCTTGATAATATATACCGTGCCCATCAGCTCTTTAAGATCTCTATCATGGTCATGGTCATTTATGCGAGGGTCGTGACAACCTATCTGATTGGACAAGAATCTAATGTCAGAAACCAAGTACTTTACAGCAGAAGCCATGTTCCTGTTGTCCCCGTCGCTAACTACTACATATTCTGAAAGCCTGGGGATGTGTTTCTTGAGGTCGTCCTAACCTGCTTTAAGAGTAGAGTAACCAAATCTTGAACCTTTGTGTCGCATTGTTAGGGCTGCAAAAAGAGAAGAAAGAGACGAGGTCGAACCATGGAGAGCAGTAATCCTCGTCGGTGACGTAGTTGCAATGGAGTGGGCGTCGACGAAGGATGCAGTGCTTTTAGCAGCAAAACCTTCAGCGATATGCGAGATGCTATCAGCAACAAAACCTTCGGTAATGGGAGAGATGCTATTAACAGCGGAGCCTTCGATAATGGACACAGTGCTTTCAACTACAGAGCCTATGAGAGAATACTCAGAGCCTTTGTAGATAGAACCCGATAGCGAATGAGGCATATGGGAAGAAGTGTTCGAGGGAAGGCAAAGACCCATGGCGCATGTGTGACTAGACAGGGAGGAGCTGGCTCACACAGAGATGGAGGGCAAGTGGTTAAGGCTCAACAGTGGAGGAGGCCAGACGTCAATTGAGAAGCCACTAAGTCGAACAGAGGAAGGCACACGAGACGAGGCAATGCGACCCATGGATGGGTGACAAGGTGAGTGCATGGTGATGGGGGGGGGGGGGGGTTAGCTTAGGGAATGAACTTGTGATAACACCTTTGTCATTATAAACCATGGAGCCTTGAGGTAAGGAGGCCCCTTTGNGTTGGCCAAACAATCAGTGAATGCATTATTTGATTTGAGTATGTCATGATAGGTGATGTGGGGCGGGAGATTTAGGAGGGATATCCTGTCATAGAATTCTTTGCAATTGATAAATCCTAGGAAGTAACCCGATCTCATATTTAGGATAACTTGACAAGAGTCCCCAAAGACGAGAATATTCGAGATGGATCCCCAGTCTATCATTTCTATGCCATGAAGGAGCACCAACCATTCCGCCTCGTTATTTGTCTTGGTTCCTAAGCCTCAAGCAAAATTCTTCACAATTTTTCCTCCACAATCGAAAATGACCCCTCCCGCACCTGCATCCCCGAGGTTGCCTCTCGAGGCACCATCAAAGAATAGAGAGTGAGATTGCTGCTCTTTTCTCCATTGGGAAGAGTCATCAATATTTTTCCTGATTTCCCAGGATTGGAAGACCAGGGAGGGTTTGGACTGAGGGGAGCTCTGAGGGAGAAAGAGTCTGCACAATTTTGATTCCTTGACTAATAGGTCCTCTGAGGAAGAATATCCAATGCCTTTTGAATCCAGTCGGTCAGAGATCATGTTGATTACATTTGAAATGATTTGATTGGGGGTTGCTTTCTTTCCTTTGAAGATGATTCTGTTCCTAGCCAACCAGAGCTTCCAACAAATATTTTTGGGAATGGTGTTCCAAGTTCTCTACAAAGTGGGATTTTTTTGGAGCACTTCGAGGAAGAGAGGAGTCCAGACGATAAGAATATATTGGGGTTGATCAGGAGGAGAGAACTGTTGGCATAAATCATTCATAATATTTCTCCAGACTTGGAAAGAGAAGCTGCACTGAAGAAAAATATGAGAGGCAGTTTCTGAATGTGAGTTACATAGAGCGTATCTGGAGCGCCCTTCAATTGCTCTCTTGGTGAGGTTGTTTGCTATGAGGATTTTGTTATGCATTAAAATCCAAAAGAAGAAATTGACTTTGGGGATATTGTTAGAGTTCTAGACCTTTTTCCAAAATCTTGCTAGAGGTTGAATGATGTTGGAGTCAAAAATCTGATAGCCTTCTTTGACTATGTAGAATCCCTTGCGACCCTAGCCAATGGTGTCCTTAGAATGTCTATGAATGGGAGATTTTCTGTGCAGTAGTGAGAGGAATTGATCGAGATCCAGATTAAGGTTCTGAGGGGGTTGAGAGTTTTCCAACTCCGCCAAGTCCCGGAACGGTCCCAGTCAGAGATGTTGTAGAGCATAAAGAGGTTGTTATTGTTGGTACATCTAGAGAAATCTTCAAGAATGGGTATGGAGGATAATGGGGGGTTCCCAAGAATTCTGTCCGTCTAGATCTTAATCCTTTTTCCATTTCTAGGGATCTAGTAGAGATCATCTTTGATGAGATTGATAGAGTTTTTACAAAGATGCCAGATGGAGGTTCCTTTTCCTTCCCAATTGCTATCTAGAATATTAGATCTTGGCTTCTTAATATATTTCTTCTGGATGATCTATTTTCACCCATCCTTGCCCCCCGTTTCCATCCTCCATACGAGTTTATCCCCTAGGGATTTATTCATTTGATTCGGATCTCTCATTCCTAGTCCCCCTTGGATTTTGGAAGCTTTAACTCTGCTCCAATTCACCAAGTGATAATTTTTGTTTTAGAATTTCCCTCCTTGCCATAGGAATTTCCTAATTTCCAAGCTGATATTGTTCATGACCATATTTGGAGCCAAGATCCTTGAAGTGGAAAAGATTGGGTAGGAGGAAAGAACTGAGTGAATTGGAGTGGATTTCCTGGCTAAATTCATCCATCTATACCCCTAGAAGTGGATTTTGTTCTTGATTTTTTGGATAATAGGTCCCCACATCGAGGAGGAAGTGGAATTTTTAGATATGGGAATATATCTCTGAGGGTTTTTCCATTGCAGTTCCAACCGTATAACCAAATTTTTTCAAGGTTTTCCTTGCTTCCTGAGGTACAGAGGAAAAGGTTAAGGGAGAGATTGAAATTTCTGGCAATCTGAAGAGAGGTACTTCCCAAGAGGTTGGAATCATCGACAAAGAGAGCATGGTTGATGGGATGAGTTCCCCTTGAGTAAGATAGGCTGAGAATAGTTCCTTCCAGTAGGGACCTGTGAAGTCTTCTGCTCAAGGTGTTAGCTACAAGGATGTATAGGAAGGGGGATAAGGGGAAACCTTGCCTAATCCCACGTTTGGGTTTGAAGAAGTGAGGAGGTATTCCATTAATAAGGGGGGCAATCCAAGGGGAGACAATGCAGGATTGGATCTTCTTGATGAAGAAGTGGGAGAAACCATATTTTTCATGATAAAAAAAGATGAATTCATGCCTTAAACGGTCGAACGCATTAGCGAGATCAAGATTTATAACCATACCTGCTTCACTCCTTTTTAGGATGGAGTGAATAGCCTCTTGAACAAGGAGGATATTGTCATTGATGTACCGACCTGCTATGAAGTCACCTTGGTTGGGGGATATGAAGTTAGGGATGATAGATTTAAGCCTAAGGGAAAGAAATTTGAGGAAGATTTTGTAGGAGGCATTGTAGAGGGAGTTGGGACGAAAATGCTTGATGGAGGTGGGATTGGGTTCTTTGGGGATGAGAGGGAGGAAGGTGGAATTGGTGGCCCCACCAATTTTCCCTTTGGATTGGATCCAGGAGATAAGCCGTATCAAGTCTTTTTTAATTATATGCCATCATATCCTGTAGAAACGGATAGAGAAACCATTTGGCCCAGGGGCTTTGTCAGGATGAAGGGACCAGATGGCCTTCTTGATTTCATCTTCAAAGATGGGGACGTCTAGGGAATATGAGTCTTTTTTACCAATAAGAGTAGGGATATATGAGATAATATTCATCATTTCATCCTGAGTAATATCATCCTCTGCATTAGAAATAAATTTAAAAAAAATTCTTACCTCAAGCTTGAATGTTGCTTGGTCTGTGGGTTTGGTCTCGTCTTTCTTTGTGAGTTCCTTTAGGGTGTTCCTCCTTTGCCTCTCCTTCCATTGGTTATAGAAGAACTTAATATTTTGGTCCCCAAATTTTAGCCAGAGGTTACGGGAGCGCAATCTCCAGCCTTCTTCTTCCTGTCTAGCTATGATCTGGATTCTTCTGTTGAGCTCTCTTTCTTGGTCTAGAATATCTCTGGTGACTTCTTCCTTTTCCATTTTTTCTTGTAGGATACCTAGATTTTTTACGAGCTCTAACTTCCTTTCCTTTGGCTCTTGGAAGTTTCGAGCGACCCATAGTTTAAGGGAACTCTTCACTTGCGTGATATTTTGCTCCCATATATAGCTAGGTGATCCTATTATGAAGGTATTTCAAGCATTTTTATAATACACAAAACACCCTCCGACTCCAACCACAGAGGGTTGAATCGAAAAGGGAGTGGATGTAGCTTCTCGATGTGAGAAAGGAAAAAGCAGATATGTGTGTGATATGAGGCTGCAGAAACCAACATCTTGGATTCTGGAATGACCAGATTTTTGAGAAATGAGAAGCTTACCAGAATTCGATCAAGCCTTGCAACAATGTGCCCAGGACCAATCCTTTTGTTGCTCTAGGTGAATTTTCTGTTTTCTAGCCTAATGTCGATCAATCCCAATAGAGAGATAAGGTCTTCCAGTCATTCCCCAAAAGGATCCCAAACTTTAGAGCCTCCTCGTCTTTCCTCAGTCGAGATGGTGACATTGAAGTCACCAGCTATGATACAGGGGAGGTGCTTCTTACCAATACTTTGATCTTCCAGGGCATTCCAGAAGGTTTCTTTGCTTTCTTGGAGAGTGGGTCTGTAGATATTCTTGATCCTACGAATTTCATTTTTTTCTTTGTCCTCTAATTCAACGAAGAGCCAGTTTCTGTTTTCTAAGGCTGAGTGCAAAGAGAATCTTTGCTTGTCCCACCAAGTGAGTAGGCCCCAAAGGCACTGGCAGCTTTGCCTTCGCCTCTAGCCCAAATCTTTCCCATTATTGATATACAATCTTTTGCATACTTTTTGTCTCCTGGATGATGAGGATGGAGTTAGCTTCCATGGTATTAAATATTTTGATGGATTCTAGATTTTGTTGTCCTCCCAACCATTTGCAGTTCCAAAAGACAAGCTTCATTATTTCTTGGAGGGGTGAGGTGCCTTTTCTCTTTTGTCTTCATCGACCCTGATTGGATACTTACTGCCTTGAGTGTTTCTGACTAAAAAATCTAGGTTGGATTTCTTCCCTGTCGCTTTCTCCCCGGCTGCTTCCTGCTCCTTAATGATCTTGTTTGGTTTTCTTCCTTTTTTAATTTGTGGTTCTTGGTCCTCATATATAATCTCCAACGTTTCTTCATTTTGAGCTTTTGCCCTTGATCTGGTGACTGAGCCTCTGGTGTTCAATGAGGTTTTAGTTCTTGCTTCTGGATGGACTTGAGAGGATATAGTTTGGGCTCCGGGATCTTCCTAATCAATTTGTGGTTGATATTCTTTTTTACCCAAATCTTCAATAGGGTTTTGTGTTTTTTCTGCATCACCTATTTCCTCGTCTTCGTTGTCTTCACTTGAGAGAACTTGGAATTTTTTTATGGCGGTATTCTTTTCAGTGGTGAGGTGTGCTTGTGGAAGTGTGATATTGACACATTTCCTTCTATTGACCTCATTTCGTCCTTCTGCGGGGGTCACCTCTGTGCTGGGATTTGTTGGCTTTTTTGGGAAATTTTTTGCAAAGTGCCCATATTCATGGCATAATTTTCACTTGAAGGGGATTTGGTCGTAGTCCATGGTCTGTAGGTGGTTCCATCCATCCATTAAGATATTCATGGCCTCGGGGAGGTCGTTCTCGAGATCCACTTTGAGGCAAATCCTAGTGCGGGAAAACATTGGGGGATTGGGTTCAAATTTTTTGATATATTTCCCCAAGGTATTTCCGATGGAATGGAAGTCCTCATCATTCCAACAATGTAGAGGGAGGTGGGGGAATTTTACCTAGACAGGAACAACAGTAGGGATGTGTTTCTCTAGACGAAGGAGAGATCCCATTTGTTGAGATACATACCTCTAGGACCCATGAAATAAATCCCATTCATGAAGATAAGATCTTGGTCTTCCTTCTTCTCGAACATAAAAAAAAAAATAGCCCTTTCCACATAAGATTTGCTGAAGTTCTCCTCGTATGAGTGCCTGCCAGTTTTTGCTCAGCCAAATTTCAATGGACCGAGGAGAGGCTGAAAGGCCCGTGAAGAGCCCTATGATACCTTTCTATAGAAGGGACGAGCTATGTTTTGAATGGGATGGTAAAATGACTTTTATAGTTTACAGTGGGATGGGGTTGGTAAGAGTTGTTTTCGTAGATTAAACAAGTTGGACGTTAATGAAAAAAATAGATTTATGTTAATTTATTTTATTATTTATAATAAGAATCACAAAGTGACAATGTTTTTCATATAGTAAAATGGAAAAGTTGCCTTCAACCGTGGAAGATAAAGAAAATGCCATTAAGTGTGCATTAGTCTATACACTAAGGAAAATAGGCATTTGAAATGTTTATTTAAGAAGCACTGAATTTATGGACATGAGTAACAAAAAATCATAGAAAAGTGGAAAAAAGTTGCATGCCAAAGTGAATTAACAATGCATTATTATATTTAAATGAATTTTTAAACAACAACTACAACAAAGACATTTTTAATTTACAGATTTGCAACAAAAATTCCATTTTTTTTAAAAAGCATTTCATACAACAAAAGAATACATAATATGCAAGAAGACATGGACATGTGGAACTACAAAACACTGAATTAATTTAATATAAAGAAAAGGGCATGAAATACCTTGAAGGAAGCCATCTACAAAAAGAGAAATGAAAAAAAACATTTACATCATGCAACTCCCATGTTCTTTGTATATGCAAATAGAGGATGGAGGTAGAATAAATTGCAATAGCTGATGAGAAATGTAAAAACAATGAGAAAGTAAAACAGTACTTAAGTCTTCAAGAAGAAACCAAGAATCGGTAGAAAAAATGTAACATCTATAGATCATGGAACAAAGAAATGGAAAAAATATTTTAAGTAGCAGCATTCAAATCAGATGGCGTGGTTCAACATTGTGGTCATATTTTTTATAAAATGTTTTGTCACCAAGCGATATGGATCTTTTATTTTCCTGGTGCGTTATATGTTTAGGTCATCCTTTTCTAATTTATTTGAATAATGGACGAGACAAGGTTGGTTATATGGGGATATTGAATGAAGCAATGAAGTTTTATTATTTTGAAACAAGAATTTTATTAAAGGATCTTCAAGGTTGAGATATGTTGTTGCAAAAACATTTGACTGGGTGATGTTTTCAATGTGAGTAGGTCTGTAGATATCTAGCAATGTGACAGGGGTGAAAACAAAAAACAAAAAAAGGATGGTGATCAAAACAGTAGCAACGCTTTGAAGAAGAGATTGTGTTTTTGTAAGACATTGTATGAAACATCATACATAGATGAATCTATGAAGCATAATTTATTTAGTTGCATATATGCAGTTGCTGGAAAATATGTCATTCTACAACCATGATTGTTTTTTTCTTTGAACTTTAGAGTTTCCAAAAAAAATGGTGAAGTGTGAGAGTACACAAAAGCAGAGTTAAATTTTTTTCCTCTTTTCCCAATCTACCCTTATGGAGTTTGTTCGAGTGAGTTGTATATTAAGTATGGCAATTATTTAGTGCAGTAGTTCCCATTTTTTCTATGGGTGTATGGAAAGAAACATGCAGATGATCATATTCAGTAATCATATGCAAGGCCAAAGAATGTGAAAGGTGTGAAACTTATTAAAAACAAAACATAGGAATAGTAATAGCTTTTTTCTAGTATTTTTTGAATGCAATAACTTTGTGGTTCATTGCCTTGTTAATAGAGTCTTCGAAGATTAAAAAAGGGTTGTTGAGGCATATTTGGAGTAATCTTCAAATAAAACAATTGAAATATGAGGGCAATATTCTTTCAATGGTGCCCCCCACAGTGTAAATTCAATGGGCCCTTCGTCTGTTTCAAGTTTGCATAGTAGAACATGCTCATATGTTGATGGAGTTTCATGACTGTAGAAGTGGGGTTTCATGACTGCAAAAGTAGCAAAAATTACTTCCTTGAATCCTTAGCAACTTCATTCTGCACATGTGCATTCGAATGGTGGTGCAAATGGATTTATTATTTTAAGCATTCCATAGACCTATCAAACATTTGGAAAGAAAAAGATATTTAAATTATTGTGTCAAATTTGAGTATATGGTGTGAGAATTTTGATCAACAACAAGATCTAGGAGCCTTAGAGAATCTCACAAATCGAATTACTTGCAAAAACCAACAAAAAAACATGAAAGAGGAACAATTTTACATACATAGTGTGAACAAAAACTGGATATTATTTGACTGTCTAACATGTGAATATGTTTAGAACAATTTTATATTACATTTGGTGCAATTCATGAGGCATAGGAGTCAATCCCCCCTAGGTGGGCCAGACTCGCTCCAACTAAGCCCAAATGGTCACGAATGGTGGTATGGACGTGGTTGAAGTGTTCTGAAGCAATCATGACTCCTTGGCATGTGTGAGTGTGCAAAATAAGTTGAGTGGGAGGCTCAAGGTGGGAATTAAATGCTCCAACAGTCCAAAATTTGGGCTTAAACCACCCCTAGTGCTCCTAGTCAACCACAATTCCCTAATTCAAGGAATGAGTATACACCTGTAATTAATGAGGGAGAACATGTGGAGTTTTACTGAGCTGTAGCGCTCATGTAGGTGTGAAAGCAGAAAATTAACTAGCTATTATGCTGGATTAACTTCCCTAAGTCCAAACTATAGCATATCATTGCATAAATGCAATTAAAATTGGCTAAGGATTTAGAATAAGGTACAAGTGGTGGATTACTGTTCTAACATCCCCCCTTAACCATAAATTAGTACAACTCATGAAAATAATGTGGGAGGCCTTGGCAACAAAGGCTCAAGTCACCTCAATACAAACACAAATTTTATTTGTCTATGTAAATTGAGGAAAAGAAGGAAAACCTCATGGGACAAAACCTTCCCTCTAAAATGGACATGGGGTTGAAAACCTACAAAAATTGCAGCAATCACCATCCATCACTCACTCCAAGAAAAAATCTCAAGTGAGTGAAGGTCATCTCAATGAAACTCTTGGTGAATATGTCAACAGTTTGTTCGATGGATGGGCAATACTACAAGGAAATCACTATGTCGTGCACTGAGCCCTGGATGTAGTGCAAATGGATCTCTATATGCTTTGTTATCTTCCTATGAACTGGATCAGTATATATCTTGATGGCACTTTGATTGACCACCCAAATGTTTGTAGGAGAATCAATTTCAACACCAAAAGCCTGAAGAATTCTTTGCAACCAAACACATTATGTGGTTGCATTCATTGTTGCCCTGTACTTAACCTCTGCTAAAGAAAGAAAAATTGTATGATGTTTCTTACTAGACCAGAAAATAGGACCTTCAACAAGCATGAAAATAAAACCTGATGTGGACTTTCTCTTAGTGGGATGTCCAGTCCATTCCGAATCAGAAAATCCAGCTAGTTGAAGTGAAGAACTGGCTGCATAATGTACCCCAAAACTCTTTGTTCCTTGGACATATTGGAGGATATTTTTGGTTGCATTCCAATGGATCTCATATGGCTAGTGCATATACCTTGCTACAACACTTAAAGCATAAGACAAATCAGGCCTGGTGTGTGTAAGGTACAACAAGCTACCAACTAGCTTCCTGTACATTGTACAATCTACCAAAGAAAATGGCACTTGGATGCCTTACAATCAAATATCTTGAAATTAATTAGTAGGCATGAAGCATACTTTGTTTGACTCAGCATGATGCCTCTTTCAGATTGCTCAATTTCCAATCCTAGAAATTGTCTTAGCAATCCTAGATCTGTCATTGCAAACTCACTGTGTAAGGATGTCTTGATTGATCCAATTTGATTGTTGCAGATCCCTGTAATTAAGAGGTCATCTACATACAATACAATGACCTAAAATACAACATTATTTTGCTACAAATACACATTTGGATCAGATTTGCATCGAATGAAACGAATTGAGAGCGAGAAAGCATCCATTTTTGCATACCAAGCCCTGGGGGCTTGTTTGAGTCCATAAAGTTATTTCTTCAACCTGCAAACAAGTGAAGGATCCTCTTGGAAAACTTCAGGTTGCTGCATGTAGATATCCTCCTATATTTCACCATGTAAGAATGTGCTCTTGACATCCATGTGGTGCACTTGCCAACCTTTACTAGCTGCAATTGCTAGAACTAGTCTTATTGGATCCATCTTTTCAACCGGTGCAAAGGTTTCGGTATAGTCCACACCTTGGACTTGAGAGTAGACCTTAATAAATAATATGGCCTTTTACTTAACATTTGAACCATCTACAACAATTTTGGTTTGAAAGACCCACTTTCATTGAACAAGCTTCCTCTTGGGAGGAAAGGGAACCAATTCCCATGTTTCATTCTCTTGGAGAGAATTGAATTATTCTTCCATTGTTGATTGCCACCTTGGATCATGAAAATATTTCTGATATGAATGTGTATCAGATCCAATTATCATATAACAGTGCTCAACAAGAGGAATTTCACTCGCATAGGAAGCATTGTGAATTTGAGATCTTGTCTTCCTAGGCTCTAGGGGATTTCGTGCCAATTCCCCTGCATCTTGTATGATTTTTTCAGCCCACTTGAGCATTTATGCTGAGTCGTCTACATCAACTTCATCTATAGCCATATCATTATCAGAATTATCAGAAAAAAACAGATCTTGAATCGTCACTTACTTCATCAAGGTGTTGGGGAGAAGAGCATTCCCTCGATGCAAGCTCAAAATCTGGTATTGGTTCCTCTTCGAATTGCACACTCCTCTCAATGAAAGTATTGAGTGTTGATTTTTCAAAGAGATTATAACCTTTTGTGTCCTCACCATAGCCAACCATGATGCATTCCTTTATTTGTGGCTACAAATCCTTCCTCATTTCTGAAGGAATTCGAGCCCATGCTCTTGATCCAAAAATTCTGAAATTTGAGACATTTGGTTTATGACCAAATCATGCCTCATAGGGAGTTTTTCCTTTGACTGGTTTATGGAATGCCATGTTCTATATATATTCAGCACAATTTATAGTCTCATCCCATAGCTCAGGACTTAGATCCCTTACCTCAATCATGCATGTGGCCTTCTCTTTGAGAGATATATTTTTCCTCTTTGCCACACCATTTTGTTGTGGTGTGTAGGGAGTTGAATGTTGCATTTGAATGCCACATTCCTCACAAAGATGCTGAAGATTTTTGTTGACATATTCCTTCTCATTTTCAGTCCTAAGTATTTTTATCCTATGCCCACTTTGATTCTCCACTAAGGCCTTCCAAATCTTCAATTTCTCAAATACTTCAAATTTCAATTTTAGGAAGTATACCCAACAGAATCTTGAGTAGTCATCAATGAAGGCGAGTACATACCTTGATCCACCATAGGAGGGAGTGGGAAGAGGACCAATGAGGTCTGAATGTACCAACCTAAGTGGTTTTGTGGCTCTCCTTTCCTTACCCTTCTCATAGTTGCGCTATGGATGCTTCCCAACTACACAACCAATGCAAGCTCCATTTGAATATTTGATTGAAGCCCTTCCACCATCTCATCCTTGTGCAGTGCTTGGAGATAGTTGTAGTTCATGTGTCCAAATATTTCATACCATAGCTTGGAGGTATCACTGGCATGAGAGAGGAGCTCTTGGTCATTGGAACTAGGGAGAAAATTAGAGAACTTGTACATCCTCTCTTGGTGGTATGCATACCCAATTTCCACAACTTGGTTTGAGGAGATTTATGCAATCTCTACCAAGTTAGTAGTACATGTTACTCTCTTGGATTCTTCTGTATGGGTCATTTGATAGACTTAAAACAAATTTGCTGCCAAATATGGTACATAGAGCACATCACTAAAATAACTATGCTCCAAGTCAATCCAACTCCTTTCATCTGGATTTTAGAGTCATCTCCCATTTGAACAGTTGGGCCACTATTTGAATGCATAAAGGAGAAGAGCTCTCTAGTGGAAACCATAAGTATAGATTCCCCTAAATCAACAATGAAGGTTGAGGAATTAGAAGTACCTACTACCAAGGCATGGCATTTCTCTTTGTTGTCTGAACTTGAGGTGCCATATTTCTTCCTTGCACCATCTGGGATAGGGATGTCATTTTTCTCCAGCAGCTGCGCCATTTGATCAATGATATAGTTAATCTAGGAGATCTCTAGATTCCATCCCTTGTGGAAATATGTGCTTTTGGTTTTCTCTTTCCCTTTCTTGTCCTTTTCCTTAGGAGGATTCGAACCCCCATCAATGGATTTGGGTTTATTAGGTTTCCTCTTGTCTAATTACTTTGAATTCTTTGTTGTCTGCTTTTCCTCAGAGGAATTCGAAACACCCATGGCCAAAGATTGATCTTTAGCTTTGATGGTGCCCATTTGAACTAATTTATCTTGCTCCTGGGTGAGGGATTCCATGAAGCTGGCTAGTGTTTCCATCTGCCAATTTTGAAGTGTCAATTTTCCAGAATGAAAGGTGCTTACAAACATTGAAAATTTTGGACCTAACTTCGAAAGGATCGATAGTATCAACTGATACTCTTTCTTCTCAATTTCAAATTGCTTCAGCTGAATCACCAAAGATTTGAACTTCGTGAAGAACTCCTGGATAGTTTCAAAATGAGTTGGGCTCAGGATTATGAGCTCATTTTCAAGCCGATGTCCTCTCAATTCATTAGTTTTCCCAAGGAGAGATTCTAGTTTAACCTAGACTTGATTTGGGGTTGTCAAACTGTCTATATGAAATAAGAGATCTCTTGAAATACTCAGGCATAGAAATCCATAGGCTTCATCAATTCTATTGTAGCACTTAGCTTTCTCTATAACAGAGTTTGGCTCCACTTATGTGCCCATAGTAACTCTGTAGAGGCCCTTAGATCTCAGTTGAATGACCATTTTTGCCTTCCAATCAAATAAATTGAAGGGATTAAGCAAGATCTGGTTTGATTCTGTTATCTCCTAAATAAATTTGTCCTCAATAAATTAGACTTAAAAAATTTATATTGTGTAATGATAGGAGGTCAAAAAACGTTTTTAAAGATTTTTAAGGCTCATTGTTAAAGATTTTGGTGTTTAATAAAGTCCGAAACACTTTGGACTCTGTTTTTCTAATAAAAAATTGAAGCTCAGCTTTCGGTGGCTTAGGCGAACATCTCAACTTCTCATTAGCCATCGAAAAGCCCAAAGTTTCGGTAGCTTAAAAATAGAAGTCAGGGCTACTTTAGCCATCAAAAGCACAATGAAGTTAAAATAGTTGGCGCATCCATCACACTTAGCAACTGCCAGCATGAAAAGTGCTACCATCAATCCATTAACCACCGAAAAGACAGGATCTGCAGTCAATCATGAGTTGGTAAGAGGGGTCATTATGAGATTGAGGTGACCTATCTAAGCACCAAACCATCTCCTCCCTACACTTGTCCCAATTATGTGACTTAATTACCAAAAGCATCGTGTTTCCAGTCTGAATGATTATGTTCCCTGCACTGGTTAGTTTGTGGGTCTCATCAAAATACACCGTCACCTTGCTCAAATCACAATTTCTAGTTAAATCCCTCAAAAGCATCATCCCACCTCCTTAATTCATTCGGCACTCCTTGCATTTGTCCTCACTGATCCAAGCTCTCCTTAATCCCGCGTTGTAATCGTCTTCTCCAAGGTTCGAATTTTAAGTTTTGCAAGTGTAGAAGAACATTCCAGGAAATGAAGAGAGGAGGACCTGCCCTAAGAAAGGAACTGGGTGATATTGGCTACCTTGAATCACAACCAGAGGTATGTCAATTGTTCAAGGACTCAGGATACTATAAGTTTTGCGAAAATATTCAGGGATCTCATCAGCAAGTGGCAGAAGCCTTTGCTCTCACCTTTGATGGCTCAAAAGCAGTAATTGACAGAGAAGAATTCCAGGTGGATGAAGCTCTGATGGCTGAAGTGACAGAGCTCCCAAGGACTGGTGAGAGCTAGTTTAAAACCACTATCACAAAGAATGTAGAATTCAGGTCTTACATGAAACCTAAGCACAAAAACATTGTATGGAAGAAGAGCATCCCTACATCCTGGCTTGAGGAAAATTGGCAGCACCTGGTGAAGGAAATTCTGGTCTACATAACTTGTGAGGGAAGGTACAATAGGGTAATGATATACCATTTCAAGTTAATGAATCATTTCACGGGCAGGAGCCCCTTGAACCTGCCTTTTTACCTCTACAAAAGCCTGACTAAAATGGCTCATCAAGTTAGAGCCAAGCCAACCAAGATTGCAAGCAGGTTATCCCATCATGGCTTGATCAAGCTAATTATTCTTGAACTACTACAAAGAAGGAACGTTGCTTGGACATACTTCTTGTTCTTGAACAAATTTGAGACAGAATTGCAGCCGAAGGAAGAAGGAAGTCTTCTTTAAAGAAGTCCTCCACTCCCAGAAGTGGTAAGAGGAAGAGGAGGGCCATCTCTCCAATTGCATTTAACCGAGCCTCTCCAGCTCCTAAGACTAAGAAGGCCAAGAGGAACCTGGGTTTCAATGAGAAGACAAAGAAGGAGGAGGCTTCAGCACAAGACAAAAATGTCCTCAACCTACCTTACACTGATTCTGAGGATGAAGAAGAACAAGGAAATAACTTAGCAAATTAGGTTGAAGTAGGGCATGAGGATCTTCCCTCACCTACACCAAAGGAGGATCAAGGTGAATGAGTGGCAGAGGCCTCATCTAGCAAACCTAGATCCTAGAAAATCAATCACCTACTAAGGCAGGTGTATGAGCTAGAAGTTTTGGAGAGAGAAATCAAAAAGACAAATGGGATATCAACCAAAAGGAATGTTGAATTATATGACTCTCTTTAGGAAATAAAAGGAAATATACCAAGCTGAAGGAAAGTAATCTCAGGTTAATGAAAGAAAACACTAGGCTCTATAGGAAAATCAGGCTTTCAAAGTTGTAGACAAGGAATTCAGGCCCTTAGTCTCAAGCCCACCAGAAGCTGGAAACCCTAGCAGAGGTAGCAATGAGTCTTTTTTATCCAGAGGCACCCTGTGATGCTGCTTCCATCCAAAACCCTATAGAAGTTGCAGAGACACCAGAGGGTCAACAATGAAGCCTTAAAGCATTAGGGTAAAGTATGATGGCAATTTTGATTAAATTTTAAAAAAGCAGGCCTTTTGGTGGCTTAGGCGAACACCGCAGCTGTTCATTAGCCACCGAAAACAGAGCTTTTGACATCTTACATGCTTAGAGGTTTGCTTCCTTAGCCACCAAAAGTACAGAATAGTGCAGAAAAGCATATCTTTGCACAGAACCAATTTTTGTTGATCCAAACACCTGACAGATGATTTATAATGTTTGAAAATAATTAAGGGCATCATTATTTTGGATTTGTTTTGGTTTTGAAGGTGCCAGCGAGGTGAATTAGGTCACATATCCTACCTACTTTGATAAAGGGTGACTTGTCTGCCAAATTACAGGTTCGAATTCTACTTCAGTATCTACTATAGCTGTTAAAGAGTTTGAAGATCAAGAAGATTTTTGGAGTTATGGAGATTGACAATCAAGATGAGATATTTTCCTATTTTTTAGCAAATAGTTAGGACTGTCTATTTTTAGTAAATTCGATCCAGTTTTTCAGGATCTAGAATAAATTTTGTAAAGGATATAAATCCTGTGACTACTGTAGAAGAAAAGGTTTAACTTTAGAGACTCTTAGACACTTTTGTATTTAAGCTTCTCATGTTCTTGTCAATTAATACAAGCTCTTTTTCCATTACATTTTCATATTTCATTTTCTTTCTGTTCTATACTTGTGCTTGGATGTTTAATTCATGTTTATTCTATTTACCTAATACAAGATAGTTGTCATCCTATCTCTGTGTGGATAATTGGAATTGCAAGTATCTTTCCTTGTTATGATGAGCCATTCATATGTAAGTGCCTTATGTGCGAATCTTCTAGCAAAGTGAGAATTCTTCATTTATTCACCTTTATTACAAACCCTCTGAACATTGATAGTTAGAATCCTTGTCTATTTGGTTGAGTTTATGCATGTCTTGAGTGAGTGAGGTCTTATTTGTCATCTGACTTGATCCATTGAGTAGACCATTGAAAAAATATCGAAGTTACCAGGCATCTTCGAGCTACAACCTAGAAGAGTTTCCTGGAGAGATAACAAATTGGCGTCGTTGCCGAGGATTGGAGATTGAAGCTCAGCTTCCCTGGGGAATGACATAGATCTAACTTTGATGATAGACAAAGTATGGACACTGTTTTGGTTGTAATAATCTATCTGGTGACTCCATTGGAATAAGGTGGCTTTGAGAAGACCAAGTACCAGAGAAAATCATCAAAGGCCACTAGGGACACCTGTTTCAGATGTTGAAAAAATTATAAGGAGAGGAAGAGCTTCACAAAGATAGAACTTTAGATCTACAAGGGGATTTGCATCAGGTACTTCCATAGGTACTTCTTCTGTTGTATCAAATAGGCCTCCCTTTAAATCTTTTTCTACTGAAGCATCTAGTTCTCATAAATTTATAAGTTAATCAAAAAATTTGAAGGTTGGGGAATCTTTAAGCACTTTTTCTTGTGTAGATCCAGTCCCTAGAAACTCCACTGGGGTAGATCCACCACCTATACTTCCTCAGCTACCATCCACACCATCAACATCTTCTTCTTCCCTTTCCATACCCACATCCAATATGGCTTCCCCTATAACCAAGATGGAAAGGATCCTTGTTGCTAGATGTGCCCCTCTAAATTTTCCTAACCCACTTTCTGCTATTCCTAGTGGAGATTATCTAAAATATATGCCTAAGTTTACTGGGGAGGGAGATTTTACAGCTGAAGAGAATTTAGAGGCATTCTACAGTTATGCTGAGAATATAAACATTGAACAAGAGGATGTTTGGACTAGGGTTTTTGTGCAAAGTTTAGATGGTCAGACTACGAAATGGTTCAAAGAGTTACCTGCTAGATCAGTAGTTGGAATTGAAGCTCTAAATGACATATATTTGAAGCATTAGGGAGAAAGAAGAGACCACCTTTACTATATCACATAATTTAGCAATTTGAGGAGAGAGAATGGTGAGTCTGTTTCAAATTTCACAAAAAGATTTAACAAAATGTTCAGCAAGATCCCTACTGAGATCAAACCTACAAATACTTTAGCCAAAATCACTTATGCAAATGCTTTTGATTCCAAGTTCTATCTTCTTCTCAGAGAGAGAAGATTTGCTTCTTTATCACTCATGCAAGATGCTTCTCTTGAAGTTGAGTCTAATATCATTGCATCTCAGAAAATAAGGGAAAAGCGGACAAGAAGAAGAAATCGTCAGATCCTTTAGGTCCTTCTTCATCAGAGAATAAAATGGAAAAAATGGGTAAGATGTTGGATCGCTTAACAGCCGAGATGTCTAAACTTAAATATCGAGGTCAACTACCTGTAAGAAGTAAAGGGGCAAATGGATTTGCTCCTAGAAAACATAATATTTTCCCTTACAGAAGGAACAACCCACATGCTCAAATCCTTCAAAGGGATAGGTATCCAACTGAGGATCAAAGAATCATAGCTCCTTTCCAAAATGTTGTGCTAGAAGAAGAACAAGAGCTTACTCAAGAATAAGGAGATGCAGAAGACAACATCAATTGCATGGAAGATGAAGTTGATCACTCCTTCTTGACAAATTCAGACTATGAGGAAGCCCTCATGAATGATCATATCACTGAAGAAGCCTTGTATCGGGCATATGATCAAGGAGGTTACAATCTAAGGTCCATGATTATTGCTCCCACAAAGAAGAGTCCTATCCATACAAAGCAGTCTGCTCCTCCTGCTAAAACGATTGTTGCTCCTACAAAGAAGATGGTTGCTCCTCCAAAGCAGTAGCAAAAGCCATTGCAGCCATCAACCCATGATCCCATCCAGCTCAAAGATCCATCACAAGAGGTAAGAATTTCTTACAAGCTGTATTATTCTTTCAATCTTCAGTCAACAATCCAGAAACTGAAAATCCCTTTTCCTTTGATAGAACTTATGAAGAATGATTCCTTTAATTCATCTATATTGAAATTTCTTCAACCAAAGAAACCCATAGATGCTGACTTTGTCAATTTGCAAGATGATAATCCCATAGTAGCCCTAGGTCCTATGGTTGAAGAGCTAGATGAGTCTTGTCCACCCTCCTATATATCTTTGAACATCCATGAAAAGATCCTTCACAATGGTTTGCTTGACTCAAGAGCATCCCACAATCTTATTCCAAAAGCAGTGATGGATGAGCTTGGCCTCAACATTACAAAACCATACCATGATTCTTTTCTCTTTTGACTCTGGGAAGGTCAAATGCCTAGGCCTCATAAAATACCTTGTCATAAACCTCTCCCACCTGCCTTCAAAAAACATAGTGATGGACATAGTGGTTGCTGATATCCCACCTAAGTTTGGCCTCCTCTTGTCTTTTTCATGGAGTAAAATGCTAAGGGGTACCCTACAGATGGATCTTACTTATGCTAAAATCCCGATGTTCAGAGGAGAGACCAAGAGACTCTACAGAGAAAATCATCTTGCCTACATCATCAGTAATGAAAAGAACTCTCTAAATAATCCTATCTATGCAGTAGACACAGACTTTGGGGCATGTATTCTGCAAATAGATGATTCCCAGCCAATACCTATGCATCTTACAAAGCCCACCTATCAGCAACTTGAAGAAGTAACCACCTCTGTCTGGAGCCTGTTTTTTGATGGGGCCAGTACTCAAGCCTCAGCAGGTGCAGGTGTAGTTTTGATTTATCTTTCAAAGGAGACTATTCATTTGTCTTATAAACTTGATTTCAAGAATACTAGCAATATAGTAGAGTATGAGGCTTTGCTATTGGGAGTGAAGGATGCCACGGAAATGGGAATCATGTGCCTGGAGGTATTTGGAGATGCAGATCTCATCATACAACAGGTGAACAATACTTTTCAAGCAAAGAATATCAGGCTAAAGGAATACCGAGATGAGGTATGGAAACTTATCGGACTCTTTCATGTTTTATGACATTTCCTATATACCTAGAGCTATGAACCACCTAGCCGATTCCCTTGCTGTCTCCGCCAGTATGTTCATTCCTCCTTTGCCTCCTAAATTGAACTACGAAATTCAAGTCAAGTATAGGCCATCCCTACCTGATAATGTGAAATTTTGGAAAGTCTTTGAGAATGATGATGAACTTAGTAAGTTTCTCTAGGTCGTTAATGAATTTTTTGATATGCATATTGACCAATAAAACCTAAATGTGGAGGAATCTCAAAGGCCTAAATTAAAAGAGAAAATGGGTAAACAAAATATTGTTCAATTGCCTAGCAATTACATACCTCGGGGTCTAGTACCCCTTGAAGAGCTCTTTGACCATAATGATGTCCCGTTTAAACCTGTGAAAAGGGAGAAAGACCCTGCTGTCCATGAGCACATTATATGTAGCCAAAGTCATCCAAAATTCATAAGTTTGTCTACTGATTTCATTGCTGATCATAGGTCAGAATTTAGTAGTATTATGAAAGAGTTTGCTGATATATTTGCTTGGTAATACATTGATCTGAAAACCTATGACACAGATATCATCCAACATAGGATTCCCCTGGAAAAGGACACCATGCCTTTCAAACAAAACCTAAGACCTATTAGTCCTCTCTTACTACCTGTGATTGAGAAGGAAATCAAAAAAATCCTTAATGCTTAAATCATTATCCCACTAAGGTATTCTAAATGGATTGCAAATTTAGTGATAGTGAGGAAGAAAAATTGTGAGATTAGGTTATGTGTTGATTTCACAAACCTAAATAAATGCTCCAAGAAAGACAACTATCCCTTACCCAATATGGAGCATCTATTGCAAAGAGTCTCAAGAGCGAGTGTCATTTAATTCCTAGATGGTTTCTCTGGATACAATCAAGTTTTTTTACACCCTGATGATCAAGAAAAAACTGTGTTTACCACTCCTTGGGGTAGCTTCATGTATGCCAAGATGCCATTTGGGATGATGAACGTTGGGGCCACCTTTTAGATGGCCATGGACATAGATTTTGTGGAATTAAAGGACAATTTTGTTCTCATATATCTTGATGACCTCATTGTCTACTCTAACAGCCATGAAGAACATTTGCAGCACTTAAGGAGGGTTTTTTCTGAAATGTAGACAGTTTGGGATATCTCTGAAACCAAAAGAGTATCAATTTACTCTTAGAGAGGGAAAAATCCTAGGTCACATAGTTTCAGGAGAAGGTGTGAAGATTGATCTTGTTTGGGTCGAAGCAATCCAGAAATTGTCCATACCTAGGTCAAAAAGGGATATTCAGTCATTCCTTGGTAAGATAAATTTTGTCAGGAGGTTTATCCCAAATTTTTTTGAGTTAGTAAAACACATAACTTCTATGTTGAGGAAGGAAGAAAGGAGGCTTAGGAAGCCAAATCTGAGTGTACATGTGAAATTGGCCAAATTGGCCTCAACCCCCCCTGGGTGGGCCAAACTTGCTCAAACTCGTCCCAAAAGGTCACGAATGGTGGTGTGGACATGGCTGAAGTGTGCTGTAGAAATCATGACTCCTTGTCATGTGTGGGTGTGAAAACTAAGGTGATTTGGAGGCTCAAGGTAGACATTAAATGCTCCAACAATCCATAATTTGGGCTAAAACCACCGCTAGCGCTCCTAGTCAACCAAAATTCTCCAATTCAAGGAATGGGAATGCACCTATCATTAATGAGGGTGCACATGTGGAATTTGACTGAGATGGAGCGCTCCTGTAGGTGTGAAAGCAACAAATTAACTGGTTATTATGATAGATTAACTTCCCTAAGTCCAAACTATAGCATATTAATGCATAGATGTAATTAAAATTGGATAAGGCTTTAGACTAAGGTAATAAGTGGTGGATTATTGTTCCAATATATGGATATTTGGAGAAAAAAATAGAGTTGCATGGAAATAAACAAATTTAATTAATTGTACACTTGCCAGCAACAAAGTATGGATATTTAAGAAAAATATACAGGTGTGTTGAGGCCTGGAAAATCTCAGGCAACAATAGCAAGGGATTCTCCCCAATCAACGTTCCCAACTAGCCCGTGACTGTTTGGTATAGGGAATCCGTCCGGTTTACGATCCGGCTACCCTAGGTCAAGTAAAAAAAATCAAAAGGTTTTACCTGTTGCGGCCCGGTCCACCATATATATTTTTGTGTTTTTAACTTTAAGTATGATATGCAAGTGCCTATCTAAAATGCAGATTGATAAGGAATACGAGGAGCGGTCACAATGTGATGCACAGGTTCTTACCTCTCATCTTAGACTCTCTCGCATCTGAACCACACACAACAGGAAATAAAACTAAGTAAGTTGTCCCTAGGGAGCGAGATTATCATTTAATGAGTAATGTATTACTGTTCATGCATTAAGAAAAATCACAGCTAGTTGTTCTTTGATTCAAAACACATAAACATGAATAGATGGATGAACAACAAGATAGCTCATTGTCTGTGAAAACATTCATTACTCATAGTGGAAATTATCANTTAATAAAAGAACATAGGTTCAATGAGTTAGAACGATCTCACGGTTAATGAATAAAGGCTGAGAACGAAATAGTTCCCCTTCAACAACATACATTGAACATTCCACCAAAGCTTTCTACAACAGGAAAAACTGTAATAGTATATTGCAAAATGAAATAGTTCCTCTTACAATATGTTCTCACCAGTCTCACTAGGAAAAAGTCCTGGTTCTCTCGAACTTTCCTATATTTATACAAAAATAGCAAAACCTCTAGGTTGCCCCCACCCCGTGACCTTTGGGCTCGCCAAACATTTTAGTCTTACAATTTTGTCTTTTATGAGTGCTCATGATTCATACAAACATTATATTTCAAATTAAGATTATGATTTACAGGAAATTTGTAAAAAGAGACCGGCTTGGTAACTGACGAACTTCCCAAGCCTGAGACACTGTTCTTAATGATTATGCTCAGTAATCCATTGGTCTTTTTGAGATCCTCTTGATCTCAGACTTCCGATATCTTCTTTTCCTTGAGCAACATCTCTGCTTCTTTATGCTTTAGCTGCTTCTTTCTTCAACCAACTTACTTCTAAGTTGTCCTCTAGCTATGACTTCTTTGCAACAGTAATCATCAACTGGATCTAAGAAAATCTCCCATGTCTGTTTGTGATCAACACAAAAAACGCATCATTTATCCAAACCACTTTTCAATGAATGTAAATCATACTACCAATAAAAATGAGCATCAACAGCAACAACCCGGGATTGCGCTTTCAACGTGGAAACCTCAAACCTGATCAAAACCCAAGAAATCTATCGCCTAGGGCGAGAAAAACCCCACCGGCGGGAAAACTAAACCTCTGGCAGATAAAAACTTCATCAGCGAATCAGAACACATAACATCTGTCGGTTAGTTTACTAAAATGCCACAACAACGGGTAACCCATGGTCTAGGTGCTTCAGAGAAAAACAAAACATCAACGAAACAAAGCATTACAACAAGATTCAATTCATCGGAGATCAGAACTATTATAGAATCAGATGGTTAGTCTGTTAAGGAACCGCAATGGCAGGAATCAAATAGACACGGCTTCCACCCATAGCTATGAACTGCTCCGATTAATGAGGAAAAGTGATAAAACCGCGGGATCGGCTAGGGTGGGGGCTATGCATCGAAACATTTGTCATTTAGATTCCGCAACGGCTCTGATACACTATATAAAAGACCTCCGACAGTGGAAAGAAAAACACCGACCGTAAAATAAAATGACAGAGAAAAACACGCATCGATGAACAACAGACTTTACATCGAGTCATTCATTATAAAGATTTTGCAAGGGCGGCTGCGTAGGTGACTACAGCCCTGACCCATAATTCAAAAAACTTCCAATAGCAACCAAAGGAAATCACCCATAAGTCAAAACCAAGTTAAACATAGCAGCGTTAGCAGACAAAGATATTCATTCAGCGATCATCCTCAAAAGATCAAACTCACAGCAGAGTCAAACAATTTCAATAAATCTAAGCAAGACAAAAATTAAAGGAGGGTCCAAAATTTTAAGAAATTTGGGGAGAACGTTGCAGCTGCAACAAATGGCGACTACCTGGTGAACCCAGATCTTTGGATAATTTCTTCCTTAAGCAACATACTGTTTAGCAATAAAACCAACATGTTGAATTCTTCTAGATGTATGGATTCCCACAATGGAAAATATATGTACTTTTAATCATTGATGATATTCCTATTTAGGAAATGGAAACTAAGACTTCAAAGTCAAGATAACTCTTTTGAGGCCAAGTAGATGAGTTTCATTTTACCTCGGTTTTCAAGTAGCTTCCAGCTTAGACACCACAGGATTGTAACACATGGCAAATAGAAATATTCATTTGTTCCTCATTCCCATGCCGTTTTGCACTTTTGTGTGCTTGTGAACTTTTTGTTCCTTTGAGTCCTCCTCATGCCTTTCTTTCTGAATTTTTTTATTCAGGCTCTTCTATCCATAGTGTCCTTTTGTGTGAGAGATGTATTTAATTTTCAGCTCATGGACGGAGAAGAAATTTTGGCAATTTTTTACTTATAAGATTCAGTACTTTGTTTGATACATATTGCTTTCTTAGGATTTTTGACTGTTATTATCCTTTTGGCTTTCAATTCTTGGCATGGGATCATTTATATATAATATATTGTTTACCCTGCTTCCTTTCCGTGGGTCTTTTGCTGTCATACCTTAGGACATTTCAGATGTGGAATGGATGGGGCCTCGAAATAGTATTCCAGACTTATTGATCCTGAGTTATATTTCAGGGATTAAGCAGGACTTCAATGTGTTCATAGCCATTTAGGAAAAAAACTTACTATAAGAAATTCCATCAGATTCAAAAAAAAGGATACAGTGTTATACCCAAAGATTTCAATTAATCCAGAACTCTGAGGCTCCATGCAACCAACAGTTTGCCTCTTTTATTGAAATCAAAAATAAATTTTAACTAAAAACAAGCAGCAATCAACCAAATCAAATTATTTATGTACAAAACAAAAACAAAAAATCAAGAAAAATAAGGCTTGAGAACTAAACCATTAACTACCAAGTTCTCTTCCCACCCCTGTAAATATTGCAATTTATAGGTTGAGGGGCCAAGTTTTGCTGCAATCTAAAAAGGGCCCACCCATAACTGTTGAAACTTTGTGTGCTTACCCTTTTCATCATGCGGGTGATCCCATTTAAGAACCAGGTCTCCCACTTCAAATTCCTTTGTTCCAGCTTTGTGCTTATCAAACCACATTTTCACTACTTCCTGTTGCTGCTTAAAACGTTCCTTGGACTTGGATCTAGACTCTTCCACCTTCAAAAGATTATAAATTCTCAGTTGCAGGATTTCGTTGTCTGTGCCTCTAGATTCTTGGGCTATTATGGAGGATGGTAGCATAATGTTAGGAGGAAGTATAGCTCCTTTTCCATAAACAAGGGTATACAGTGACACACCTAAGGAATTCTTGGGTGTGACCCTATCAGCCCAAAGAGCGTTCGGTAATGCTAAATGCCAACTTCTCTGGTTTTCTATGACAGTCTTTTTCAAGATCCTAATCAAATTCTTGTTCGTATATTCTGCCAAACCATTTCCTTGTGGGTAGTAGTTGGCAGAATAATGCAACTTAATTCCTTTTTCATGAGCGAATGCAGTTAATCTAATAGAAGAAAAACAAGTAGCATTATCGAAAACCAGGGAAATTGGAACCCCAAACCCTATCATAATATGATCCTGCAAGAAATTCATGACCGCATCTTCATTGACTTTTCGTAGCGAAATGGCTTCGACCCATCTAGTGAAGTAGTCGGTTGTCATTAGAATATATTTGTGATGCAAGGAAGAATTTGGTTTTATTTCTCCAATGATATCAATTCCCCACTGCTCAAATGGTTCCGTTATCATAACTGGCTTCAATGGTCCTGCTGCTTTGGCTTGTCTTCCCCCACACCTCTGGCAGATATCGCACTTTCTAACATGTGCATGAGCATCCTTGAATAGTGTGGGCCAATTGTACTCAGCTTTGAGAATCTTATGTGATGTCGTATCACCGAAAAAATTGCCTCCAGCAGGACCATCATGTAACTCAATTATGACCCTTTTTGCATATTCCTTCCCTAAACACCTGAGAAGGACTCCATCATAATTTTTCTTGAATAAAATTTCGTCAATGATATGATACGCAGCTGATTTAAGGCGCAATGCTCTTCACTGCTTGGAATTCCAATGTTCTGGAAACACACCCTCTTGAAGGTAATGAACAAGGTCTCGATACCAGGAATTTGGAGCTGTGAAAAGAGGACATACATCCATCATATGTAACTCTGCTTCATTTTCCCAATTGTTTTCTTCATTAATGTTTCCTTCAGCCATTAGTTTGCACAGTCCTTGCCCTCTAACGATGGAGGCTGGCTTGAATTCGAGGTCATACTCTTGCCAAGCTGTTACCCAGTTTCCTCTTCTTTCTCCTAATTCTTTTTGCATGAAAAGAGACCTCATAGCTGGGTGTGGAACTATTACCTTGGTCTGGTTCTTAAGTATGTACGGCCTGAATTGTTTTACCACTTTGAAGATTTCATAATATTGCTTGTCCATAGCAATTTACCCCCCTGCAAATTAGTGCTTATAAATGATATGGGGAACTCATCTCCCCCATCTTCCTTCTGAGTAAGCACAGCTGCTAGTGAATCATCAGATGCGAAAGTGTACAAAATAAAATCTTTCATATAATATGGACTTTTGAGAGAGGTTGCATGAGCAATATATGTCTTTATTTTAATGAATGCATTCTTCTCTACATTGGTCCATTTGAACTGTACACTTTGTTTCACCATTTGCTGCAAAGGCTTAACAATTTGGGCAAAATCCGGCACAAACCTTTGCACGAAATTTATTGTCCCCATAAATGATTGCATGCCCTTTTTATTATGGGGTAAGGGGATCTGTTCGATAGCTTTGATCCTTTCTAGGTCTATGGATATCCCCTTCTTAGATACCATGTGACCTAGTAGCTTTCCTTCTGTAACAGCAAACACACACTTCTTGGGGTTTAGCGAGATACCATATTTTCAGCAATGCTCGAAAATCTGCTTTAGATGAAATGCGTGTTCTTCTATTTTCTTTGAAAATATTGTGATGTCATCGAGGTATACCACAACATTGCATCCAATCAGACCGCATAAATATATATCCATAGCCCTCTGGAAAGTAGCTCCAGTGTTTGTGAGTCCAAAAGGCATCCTTCTGTAAGCAGAAGTCCCCCATCTTGTTCTGAATGTACTTTTGAGTCTGTCTTCTTCAACTACTAACACCTGATTGTAACCAGAGAATCCATCTAATAGAGAAAATAACTCAAAACCTGAAACCATTTGCAATATCTGTTCCATGGGTGGAACTGGATAATTGTCTTTATCTGAAGCGCAATTTAAGTTTCTGAAATCCACACATAGTCTAATTTCTCCAAATTTCTTCCTTACCGGTACCGGATTTGAAACCCATTCTGAGTGTCTGACTTTGAAAATAATTTTAGCATCCAAGAATTTCTTTACTTCATTCTGAATTAGAGGCTCCAGTTTTGGATGCATTTTCCTCAAAGGCTGCTGATCAGGCTTGACCCCAGTGCTAATAGGGATGACATGCTAAATAATCTTGGTGTCATATGTTTTCAAATCTTCATATGTCCACGAAAACACATCTTTGTATTGCTTGAACAAATTGATGAACTTATTTCTTTCACCTAGGGAGAAACAGTTTCCCAAATTCACATATTTAGGCTCAATTTCAGTTCCTAAATTAATCAGCTCAAATTGTAAAGACGAGGTATGAGTCTTAACATTTACTGGCCTTCTGAATTTGTAGTTTAGATCAAACATTCGCTCTAAAATCCTGACTCCTTTAGGAATAAAATTGTCGAATTTTAGCTCAGCTTGATGTTCTTCATCATCAATGATTGCCCCTTTGAAGGTTTCATAATTTGTCAAACATTCCAGAATCTGTTGATCGTCATCAAAAACTCGTAAATTTGTAATCATGTCTGGAATAGAAGGCCTGAAAAGCAATTCAATAGAACACCTATTATTAGAGGGTACAAGCCTCGTAGCTGAGGTGGCTAACAAGTCAGCTGCTGCATTCTTTAGTCTAGGAATCGATACAATATTAAATGTGTAAAAACATTTGAGCAAATCCCACACTTCATTTTGATAAGCTTTTAAATGAGGGGAAATGCAATGTATCTGATTTTGAATCTGTTTTACAATTATTTCAGAATCCCCATACACTTTTAGATTTTCTACTTTTAATTCAATCGCTTTTCTTTGTCCCTGAACTAATGCTTCATATTAGGCTGTGTTATTGGTACATTCAAACTCTAACCTACATGAAAGGAAATGTTTATTTTTCTTAGGATCAATCAGGACACAATCAGCTCCTGATCCTTCCAAAGTTTTAGATCCATCAAAGAAGAGTGTCCAAAAATCATCTACTACTACTGTACATGAATCGACATCTACATCTAAAGCTAAATCTACTATTTTACAATCAATTTCATCAGCCTGCGAAAATCGAAGGAGATCAGGCTGGGTGTCTGATGTACTGTTGGCTTCTTCCACTTGGTAATTTCCTAGTTCTAGCTCAATGAAGTAGTTCCCCAAAACAGAATTCATTGGTTCATTCTTACCTTCTAACTGAGTGACATTGTGTTTCATGTGGGGCTCTCTTATAAATTTAATTTGATTTGGACCTCCTTTATAAGGTAGCCACATATGTGACTAGTTTGATGCAAAATATCCATTCAACTTTGCTGACCAATCCCTACTCAAAACAAGTCCATATGCCTCAGGTATGTCTGCTACTACAACATCAATTAACTGACATACATTTTCATTTGAAGATAATCGAATTAAAACATCCTCCATTTACCCAATTACCTTCACATTTGTTCTGTCTAAATGAATGACCTGCCAGGTAGATGGTTTGGGCCATCCATTTATCTTCTTGCAGACTGACAGTGGCATAACATTTACTGATGCCCCCGAGTCTACTAGACAGTTGTGCACGTTATGGTTGAAAATTTCGAAAGTAAGGAGAAAAGGTGGAGTTTTGCATTTAGGCTTACCTCCCACACTTGCTTCACCGATTTCTTCATCTTGGGGTCGACTGTCGGTGGGAAGCTTTTCCTCGTGCATTTCAAGTGTTCTCAATAATTTATCTTTCTGCTGTGGGACATTACACATCTCAAATAGTGAAATATTTGCCTTTACCTTCTTGATATCCTCCACAATGTCATACTCCATTTTATGTTTTGTGAGATTCATTTTTATATTATCGATTTTCTTTTCAATGGGCTTAGTAGGCATGTTGGTCTACTTTGGATTTTGATTGGTAATAGTAAACTCGGGAATTTTATTAGCCTTGGTGCTTTCCTGAAATTTCTTTATATTCTTCTGAAGTCTCTTAATTTTTGGGATTATTAACCTGTCTTCTTTTATCAGCCCTTGGCTTCTCGTTGTCACATTTGCTTCTAATATGTCCTCATGTCTTAAATCACTTTCCTTTTCAGTATCAAACATCGAGACACAATCCCATAAAACCATGGCATCATACTCTTGCTTTTCTGTTGATTCGTTATCATTTTCTTCCTCATCATTAGCTTCTGTTAATTTTGAGTCCAACAACTGATTCAGCACTAATGTCATTGAGTTTATCCATTGTGGACAATTTTTTTCAGAATGGGGTTGCTGGTGAAAAGTGCAAAAGTTATCCATACCTACCTCCATTAAGTTCATTGATGCAGGACCGTCTGGAGGCGGTTTGGATTGATTGTTATCCTCTCTTTTCTTGTAGTAAGGTTTGTAAGACTTCTGAGCCTCCTTCTCCTTTTCCAAATCTATTATTATGTTGGAAGGCTTCTGCATCATCTTCACCATTCCTTCGAAGTCTTGTGACTGTTAGTCTTTAGGCATAGTAAACGACAAAGCTTTCTTCCCAAAAAAATTTTCTCCTAACTACTCCGGGTAATCTTCTATGCTTTCCTTTTCAGCTTCTACTCTCTCGGCTTCCTCATAAGTCTCTGTTAGCGTAGGTTTGGATTTCATTTTTGCAAACATGGCCCAAATCAGGTCCCAGAGCTGAAGTATAATATTCAATCAAAACTTTATCCGAGGGTTTGTCAGTTTCAGAAAAAGTTTTTAAGATAGGCTGCAAACCTTTGAGTAAAACTATGCACCTTCTCTTTTCTTTCTTTCTTGAAAGCGCACAACCCTTTCATGAGAGCTGCATGAGTTTTCTAGGCTGCATCTTTGCTTCTGAATATCCTTTCAAAAGTATCCCAGTCTGGGATTGAATTTGCAGGCAGACCAAAATACCATGAGGCGGCTGCTCCTTTAAGGGTATGTGGGAAAATTCTGCAGACTACGTCTTCATGTTCTCCAGCCTTTAGCCCTTATATGGCCAAGTAGAAACTTTGCAAATGATCATCTACTAGGATCCTCTCACTTGGATCAAACTTGGGCAGCATCTTCTCAAAATCTTGAGCTAAGTCATGCAAAGGAGGTGTTAGATTTAAGGGTGATCTGGCTTTCCAAGTAGGTGGTGGATTTGGTGGGTTAGGTGGCTAATTTGCATTTACACCTGCCATGAGTCTGGGTGGAGAGTGAGGTGGTGAAGGGATAGGAGTATGTATAGGTGAAACTACTTGATTCAAAGGTTGAACAACTTCCTGTAAAGCTGTTTCTACAAGTTCTTCCCAATCTCCAACCAACACAGAGTCTTCCATACAGGATGGTCTTTCTTCTTGTATTCTCTTCTAGGTAAGTCAGGGATAATTGCTAATCCTCCAATATTCTTCACATAATTCCTAGTGTGTCTTCTCAGATCATTAACAACTTCATTGTTCACAGAATACAAATTTTCTCTATTCTCTTCGGGAAACAGATTAGGAAATGAACTGCTTTCAAAACTATCACTAGTGGAGTAATTTCGAGGAAATGGGTTTCCTCAGCCATCCATGCACTAGTGGCCCTCCTTCTAGCACCAGAAACTATTGAGGCCTGGAAAATCGCAGGCAACAACAGCAAGGGATTCTCCCCAGTCAACGTTCCCAACTAGTCGGTGACTGTTTGGTATGGGGAATCCATCTGGTTTACGGTCCGGCTACCGTAGGTCAAGTAACAAAAATCAAAAGGTTTTACCGATTGCGGCTCGGTCCACCGTATATATATTTTTTGTTTTTAACTTTAAGTATGATATGCAAGTGCCTATCTAAAATGCAGATTGATAAAGAATACGAGGAGCGGTCACAATGTGATGCACAGGTTCTTACCTCTAATCTTAGACTCTCTCGCATCTGAACCACACACAGCAGGAAATAAAACTAAGTTGTCCCTAGGGAGTGAGATTATCATTTAATGAGTAATGTATTAATGTTCATGCATTAAGAAAAATCACAGCTAGTTGTTCTTTGATTCAAAACACATAAACATGAATAGATGGATGAACAACAAGATAGCCCATTGTCTATGAAAACATTCATTACTCATAGTGGAAATTATCATAAAATAAACTAGAGAACATTCATAAAAGAACATAGTTTCAACAAGTTAGAACGATCTCACGGTTAATGAATAAAGGTTGAAAATGAAATAGTTCCCCTTCAACAACATCCATTGAACAATAGTTGAACATTCCACCAAAGCTTTCTCCAACAGGAAAAACTGTAATAGTATATTGCAAAACGAAATAGTTCCTCTTACAATGTGTTCTCACCAGTCTCACTGGGAAAAAGTCCTGGTTCTCTCGAACTTTCCTATATTTATACAAAAATAGAAAAACCTCTGGGTTTCCCCCACCCCGTGACCTTTGGGCTCCCCAAACATTTTAGTCTTACAATTGTGTCTTTTATGAGTGCTCATGATTCATACAAATGGTATATTTCAAATTAAGATTAAGATTTATAGGCACTTTGTAAAAAGGGACCGGCTTGGTAATTGATGAACTTCCCAAGCTTGAGACACTGTTCTTAATGATTACGCTCAGTAATCCGTTGGTCCTTTTGAGATCCTGGTGATCTCAAACTTCCGCTATCTTCTTTTCCTTGAGCAACATCTCTGCTTCTTTATGCTTTAGCTGCTTCTTTCTTCAGCCAACTTACTTATGAGTTGTCCTCCAGCTATGACTTCTTTGCAATAGTAATCATCAACTGGATCTGAGAAAATCTCCCATGTCTGTCTGTGATCAACACAAAAAACACATCATTTATCCAAACCACTTTTCAATGAACGTAAATCATACTACCAATAAAAATGAGCATCAACAGTAACAACCCGAGACTGCGCTTTCAACGTGGAAACCTCAAACCTGATCAAAACACAAGAAATTTGTCGCCTAGGGCAAGAAAAACCCCACCGGCGAAAAAACTAAACCTCCAGCAGATAAAAACTTCATCAACGGATCGGAACACATAACGTCTGTCTGTTAGTTTACTAAAATGCCGCAACGGCGGGTAACCCATGGTCTAGGTGCTCCGGAGCAAAAACAAAGCATTACAACGGAATTTGATACATTGGAGGTCGGAACTATTATAGAATCAGATGATTAGTTTGTTAAGGAACCGCAATGGCAGGAATCAAATAGACATGGCTTCTGCCCACAGTTACGAACTGCTCCGATTAATGAGGAAAAGTGATAAAACAGTGGGATCTGCCAGGTTAGGGGATATGCATAGAAACATTCGTCGTTTATCTTCTGCAACGGCGGCTCTGTAGAGAACAGCGGATCCGATACACTGTACAAAAGACCTCCAACAGTGGAAAGAAAACACTGATAGTAAAATAAAATGACAGAGAAAAACACGCATCGATGAACAACAAACTTTACATCGGGTCATTCATTATAAAGCTTCTGCAAGGGAGGTTGCGTAGGTGACTACGGCCCCGACTCATAATTCAAAAACCTTCCAACAACGACCAAAGGAAATCACCCGTAAGTCAAAACCAAGTTAAACATAGCAGCATTAGCAGACAAAGATATTCATTCAGCAATCATCCTCAAAATATCAAACTCGCAGCAGAGTCAAGCAATTTCAATAAATCTAAGCAAGACAAAAATTAAAGGAGGGTCCAAAATTTTAAGAAATTTGGGAGAACGTTGCAGCTGCAACAAGGTGTAAAGAATTTGTCCGATATCAAGAAGGAAATGCCCAACATTATTTGTGACAACGAAGAGTGACATGTCATGGTTTTTTACCAAATCGATGACATCCTATTCAGTTAGTTGAGGAAACTAGTAGAAGCATTGAAATTTGTAAGAGAGAAATGTACAATAATTCTCATTCAAATGCATTGCTTGAACAGAGAGAGAGTCTAGTTTGAAAGGATGAAATATTCAATTACATTGATAGATGCTCTTATGTTTTGATGTATCAAACTCAAATGCGAGAAGTGTTTATAGGTAGCCTATTTAGGTATTGATAGAGATTTAACCATGGGTGTTGGATAGGAATTGAATTTGAAGGGGTGTTGTCTTCACAAAGAGAATGTTAAATTTCCTCTTATGTGGTGGTGTATGAAGTGACTATATGTTGTTTTAGAGTAACAAAGGAATAAATTAGGTGTATTAATGTTATTTGTTGGAAGATAAAAAACTCCACGAAAGAGTCCGTGGAGGGAAAAAATGCAATTGCATATTAAGGAGGTTGATCATTTTGTATGGCATGTTGCTAGAAAATGTTAGTTGGAGAAAGAAAATTGAAATAGAACTGTCAACTGACGAGCATTTATGAAATATGTTTTCATCTAATATTTAAGAAGGCGGGAACCTTATTGTTTAATAGTGTACTTGTGTTTTTGTTTGAACGATCAGAAACAAAGACTAGATTGCAAACTCATCATTCAGGGGATCGATGAATGTGTCCTGGGAGGTCTTTAGCACATTACTTAATTTAGGTTTGTCCCTGCCAACATTATTCATTAGATACAGTGTCGGTTCAACAACTGCAATTTGTTGTTGCACCCGAAGGAATAAATTTTTATAGCTTTCATTTACCTGAAACCGAAGAAGAATAATGCAACACATGTGAGAAAGGGAAACCACATGCAATTGTTGCAAGCATGTTTTAGTTTTCTTTGTTTTTTATATTTTACATGACTAGAATATGGAATGTAGCATGTGAAATGAAAAAATAAAAATAAAAATAAACAAAAGAAATTCTTCAATAGACAATGCATATAGGCAATACATTTGCATAATTGCTTGTTGCCTTGTTGTCTCTTATATGAAAGTCTAGTTGTTTGTTGTTGTATTGGCAGGAAACAACTATGATGACATATGACATATGATTCTTCAGATGAAATGAGATCATTGATTGTTATATCCAGTGGAAGAAAAAGCACCATGCACACTTGGTCAGTTGTCTTGATCATGCTTGATGGTAGTATTGCTATTGAATTTATGGAACCACCATGGTCATACTGGCCTTTTTTTAGGTTAAAGCCAGATATCCTAATACTTTTGTTAGGAAGAAGGAAATTTCCAAAGTGATTGATCATGTTATCATTGATTGCACCCATAATTGTCATTAAACCATGTTTGTCGACAAGATATGCGTGCAATATCTTTGCTTTAAGGGAATAGTTGTATCACAGAATATGCTTCTATTTCCACTTACTTCCATCTGCAAGGAGCATAATAAGTCAAATACAACAAATTCATATTGAAATGCAAAAAAAGGGAAAGTTTTGTGGTCGTGGACAAGAACTTGACCTTTTAGAATTTATTGTCGCTATAGTTGTGACATGTGTTGAAACTATTTATATAGAAACAATCTCTTCAAGATCTTGCAATGGAGAGATACCTCTTTCAATTGATGGATTGTTTGGTGGCAGTGCCATATGCAATGTATTTCCTTCCTACAAGATTTGATTTTTTTGTTTATTGTTGTTTTCAGATGATGAATGTTGTTTGTTCAACTTGCATGTGCAACAAAGCATAAAACCATAATGCATAGTTGCAATGCATATTTCCAAAGAGAAAACAATTGAACATGGTAGAAAATTAATAGATGCACATGGAACAAATAATGAAAGAAAACTATGTTTTTTTGTAAGAATAGTTATAAATTCAAACTCCTATTTTTGTGTAAAAAAGAACATATTTTCATTTTTTCAACTACCAAAGTTCATTTAGGACACCTGCAATTGTCGTTTATTCCATGCAAGTTGTCAGGTTTTTTTTCTCCAAATGGGTTGGAGTGAAAATGTTTTGCAAAGGAAAACGTTGAATGCCAAGTGCCTTGAAATATATTTTAATGAAATAATTGGTAACTTTGTTTTCGTTCCCAATGTAATTCAAAATTGAAAAAGAAACAGATAAAAAATGGTTGCAAGGAATCAATATAGTTGCGTGAACAACAAAGACAAGGTATTTGCACAAAGAAGAAGGAAGAGTCTTTTACACATAGTCAAATTTCCAAGAATCACTTTAGATAATTGAATCTATATGGACAACCATGTCAAGGTTGAATACTGGGGCTTCTTTGACAAAATGCATATACTCATTCCAGGACAAGCATGTCTTATGATGTCTGAAGAAATCTAACTAGATGGGGAGCATAGATACAAGCTACTACAACCGAATATATATAGAGAGAGAGAGAATCCATATACTCATACCAAGACAAGCATGTATTCTGTTGTCTAAAGAAATCTAGCTAGATGGGGAGCACACCCCAAATATAAGTTGTTGCAACTGAATACCAAATTAATATATATAGATGTAAAGTTGGAAAAATGAAATGGAAAATATGTAAACTACCACTCACAGAAGATTATGAAGCTATATAAATGGAATCTATGTTGCAAAGGAGGTGTGTAAATGTCATAAGATTCAAAATATGAAGCCATTGCATTGCCTGTCAATATAAATGTTTTAAACGACTAACAAGTTAAATGTAATAAGTTGACATTGATTTTGGAAATGTCAAAAGGAATTAAATGTCAAGGTAGCTCTTTCTCTCCTTGTAGCTTCTATAAGTTGCACCAGCTACATTTTCTATAAGAAATCTACTATCATCGGTTTTTATTAGCTAAAGTCATTGAGTTCTAAGCTCAAACCTCACAATAACAAGAAAAAGGAAAATCGAAGGAAAGCATTTTATGTGCACGGATAAAGTAACTGTGATAGGAGAGTACCTTAAGAATGGTGTATTTTTTTAAAATTTAAATGGAATGATTGTAGATTTAAAATTTTCTAGGCTATATGAGCTGGACAATGATTGGAGGTTCCATATTCTGCTCGAATTAAATCTGGGTTGGGAAAAAATGGAGTATCTACGATACAGAAAGTTGAAAGAAAAGAAACATTTCCAATTTATTAAGTGGACTTATTTATAGTATGCAATTAAAGATGCCAAATATAAGTCATATTTAATTTGATAGCCGCAATGACTGAATTCTACCAAACGATTTGTTGCCAATATAGATTGAAATGAACAACTGCCAATTCTATGGCCCAAACATATTCATCTCAAATCCATACATATAATTATTTACATACTTGGATGCATAAAATATACAATGCAATTAACAATTCCATATCAAAGATTGGATAAAAATTGGAATCCAATTTGTAAATTCTACAAGACCATATTTGATAAATTTGACAATGCAATTCAACTATTATTTGAGAAATCCACAACAAAAACTATACAATGTATATTAGAAATCATAACTAGAAGGAAAATGGTGTTGTTTTAAATGAGTTAAAAATATTTTTACAAAGGATGTTAATGTCAAGGTTTCTAAATTCAAAAAAAAAAAAATTCCTGGTGAAACTTCTACATGCAATGACAGCCGCAGAATTGCAGAACTGCTTTGAACAAATAAACTAATTAATGAAAAAGAATCCTATTTTGAATCAAGGGTGACATAGACACGTGCTTTCTAATAGGAAGGGTTGAACACAATTCGTAGGAAAATGAATTGTGATGTTCCTTAACACTAGAGGCTTGCAAGTTAAAGCCAATAATGGTGGAAGGGGACTATTTCCTGTTGGAAATCTAACTATGTGGGAAGGAGAAGAGGAAGAATGACATATTGTGTCTCTTGCAGGGTTTGGAAGAGATAACCCTTGTGTGTATCTTTTTACACACAAAAGTGGCGGGGAAAACCAAGTTTGTTCGAAAATGCATGGGTTTCCAACCTACACAGTATTCTCCATAATCTAGCAATGTCTGGATAGCCTAGGAAAATGAGGGTCACTATTAATTTTCCCTACTCCAATAGAAGAAGACAATCAGGGAATTCCAAATTTAGAGAAATTTCCCTAAACAAAACAAGGACAAGGAAAGAACACCATGCATAAAACATTCTCAGAGATATGAACTATCTATATGTAGGTAAAATAATAGCCTAATTGTCTGATCCATACCTTGTCAATGACGACCACGAAAATGAAAAAACATGAAGACAACGTATTCTACATCAATTATTGATGGGATCCAATCATAAATGAGATACCAGACCAATCGAAGTGCAAACCATCCACCACTATCTGTTGTTGCTTTAGCCCACCCCAACATAGACAAAAACACAATAAAGAAAAGCATAACCAATCACAGAATCCAACAATAAGTGTATCCAAACAGAGAAACATAGATAAACATGGAAACATGCAAGATGAAAAACGTAAGGTCCCCCTACCTCATCTCAAAAACACCGCAATCGAAAATATGGAAGTAGACATTGTCAAACAATTCCAGAGGGAAGATGGTTGTATATGAAAAAAAAACACACCATTCATTGTAGACACGACATAGGCCCATGTCAAACCCCCAAAATACGTGTTGTAAAAGGTTACAAAATGTGCATTGAAATACAACAACAACAACCATACCACATGAAGAGGAAGAGGACACCATTTTCGACGAACAACGCACAGATGAAATGTGAAGAACCCAATAGCAAGAGCCATAAATCTCCTGGCAGATAATTTCAACAAGTGTTACACCACAACCATCCCTCCCTAAAGTAGAAGCCTAAGACTGTAGAGATATGCGACAACACCCCATCCCTAATAACCATAGAAGACGTTATTGAATCCCACAACAAGAGTATGGAAAAATATTTTCGAAGAAGGAAAACACATAGAAGCATGGAGAATTGTTTCAATCAGGGAATTGTAGTACAAAATATGGGAATCCCTTACAACCCACCACCCCCAAACGTTGCACCCTACAACAAATGGCCATAAAAAAACCAACAAACCCCTTATCCATTTAACACCCACATGACATGAGAAAGCCGCAAACGGGTGATACACACCAGTCGAGGATGACGACAAGGTGCACAGATCCAATGAGGTAGATGATAATTCAATTATGGAAAAATTTAAAATACACCTATTCAGCAAAGACCATGCAAAAACCTTAGCAAAGGCTGAAATATTGACCCGAAAACCTCCAGAATTATCTCCCTCATCGAAAACTTTATGTTGGGGACATAACGATGTAACAATATAGTCTGAGTGGACCTAATGGATAAGAGAATTTGTTTTCTTATCGAGCGTTGCACATTTAAATATGGAGGGGGTTCAAATTTGGATAAGGTAAGGTATGCACACCTCTATCTATAGACTTTTAGCAGTTAAATCACAACACAGAGTAAGCTATGGTTTTCAATAATCTTCACTTTATTGCCATGTCACACTATAATATAAAATTCTGTAATCCCATGAGATTTGTCCTTGAAAAACCTCTTCCTCTTACTTCTATGAGGTGAAGAGCTTGCACCTTCGAAGTATATGTTCTATCTCTCGAAATCCTTCTTGAACTATGGGACCTCTTGTGGGAATGTCTCCTTGAGATACTCTCACCCTTTTCTTGATTTTTTGGGTTCTTTCCACGGTTAATATTCCTCTGAATGTTTGTCAAACTTTGAATCATGGTTTCATTCATATGATTCTATTCTTCTTAGAGCTTCTTCTTGAGCTCTAAGCAACCTCTCATTGTCTTCTCTACAACTTTGTAGTTCCACCCTTAGATTCCCCATGGTTTCTGCAATGTTTGGGGGAGCCATTTGGTTTCTTATACCATTGGATTCCATCTCTCCATTCTCAACCTGTATATTCTCCCCCATTGCAAATATCCCAAACTCATTGGGGTCTTAGGCATCATCCATGATGATGATCTTCTTTACCCAACCAAGAACAAATATTTCCCAATTGAACTAGATTAAATGTTGAACCTTAACTATCTCTGTTATGATTATGAATATGCAAAAGTGTTTGCAAGCACATTTGTAAGCCACATTATATTCTTAGAAAAATATATATAATTATTTTTCATGCTTTCCAGGAAAAACCACATTGTTAATTTCTATCAAATTATAGAAACATTTGAACCACCCCATTCATAATCTAATTCAGCACAACCTACCCTATTTTTATACTGCTACAACAGCCGTGATTAAGATTCAAGAACTAACTGAAATGTGGAGGGAACATTGAACCTCCTTGCGTGATAAATATTTTCACTTCCCAACAGTTAGGTCTCATCCGTGCTCACACTTTGTCACATGTGATCACTTGCACGTAGACCTAATTTGGCCAGTCCACATCACACCCTCTACCCACATGGACCCTTTATGTACATCACTTAACAGATCTCAACGTTTCCAAAACCATTTATGGTTTATGCCTATAAATGTGTATACTTGTCCCATACATCTCTGGTATTGCAACCAATAGATCTGATACCATTCTATCATGTCCCCACACATTACATAGATACATAAATACCAATTTGTGTCAAGAAGCTGGTTAAATAAGTGTTAAATCTCTTAATTAATGTTTACATTGAGTTAATCATCTAATTAATCAAAATTATAAAAGGTCTCGACTGTTATTTTCACCCCTGACATCGTGATTCAAAATTCATAGCACTAGTGAAACACCCTTAAATCGATTTACCAACAACAACGTTTCAATCTCGAAACTTGGTTCTTTCAGCTTAGGACATTAGAAGTCGACACAGTTCTTAACTTCATTCTTAACAAACATCCTGATTCCGACATCGGTACTTTGGTGTCAACACCGGTATGACGATCTGTTCACAATAGTATGTCGATCCTGACATTGGTACATAAGAACTCGGGAGTCGCCATTGGTTGATGACAGTTTTCCAACGACCCTTCTGACGTTGAAATCAACATTGTCACCTTGGCATCAGAACTCCGGGAAATTCCCATATACGTTGGTCTCTATCACCCTCTGATTCAAAAGTTGGAAGTCAAAAGTCGAAAAACAACCACGACTTTGCAAAGCAACCCTAATTCCGATGTGAGTCCCGCTACATTGGAACTTAGCGAAACAAAATTGAAAACTCCTCCAAGAATTTTGTCACATTCTATCAGATGGAAATAGGATTAACACGGGGTTATGCACACCTAGTTCACTTAACTGATATGACCGATGTACTTCCCCCTCACCCAATATGACAAATGGGAGGGGACATTAACTGAATCCAACTTCTGAATTTCTCCCCAATTCAATTATGATTTCATAATATTCGAAAGACGTGTGCAAATGCAAATGAAACATACACCGTAGGAATAAAATTGATCCACACATATAATTCAGGAATATACAAGCACACTCAAATACATGCATCAAATAAAACATAGCATATTCAAAATACACAAGAATACTTACCTTAAACAACTTAGATCCAATCAACTAGTTGATTCAGAGTGATTTTACACCCAGTTGTAGGATCTCTATCCAGCATATACTCTTTCTGTTGAGAGGCCACCCCCAAGCTGGGATATGATGCCACCAGGGCGAAGGAAACAACTGCAGGATTCTCTCTCTCATCCCACAATCCATTTTTCTCTCTATGCTTATCCAATTACTCATACAAAGCTCTATAGGGATCTCATTCAACCCTTGTAATGCCCCTTTTTGGCCTTTCATGCTTACTTATAATGAATATGATCTATGAATTAGAGGTTCAACATGTTATTATTAGTATGCACACAAGGTATGTACATGTTGAACCTCTAATTTATAGATCCTATTTGTTGTAAAGGAAAGTATCCTATGGCTAGGGTTTAAGAGGCCATCAACGTACTGGGGTTGAAAGAGAGATGCACAAGGTTCAGCAAGCATATAACAGCAAGTTTCAGAGATAAGAAAGCTCCACACCTGAGAAACTGAAGGCTGGTCCAAGCTTTCTCTTCAATCCTCTTCTTGCTCCTCTCGCTCCAAGAGACCTGCAAAACAAGTTATACCTTCCTCAAACCATTATGACCACATATAAGACAATGATAATCAAATAAATATGAAATAATAATCTGATTAACATCATCATATGATCAGAAACAGAGATTCAATCACACATTGAACAATGATTTGGGAAGAAGAAGGACATCACATCTTTATTAATCTTGAAAAAAAGTACAAGTATACCTTCTCTTCAAGTTGGCACCTCACGAAACCTTGATCAGGATCTGCTGCTTCTCTTCTCCAAAGAACTCATCCTCCAATCTCTACAACACAAGGGGAAGACCTCCAGGGCAAAGGTGTGGGCAAAGAGGGTCCCGATTCCTCCAGCATAACAATGCATAAATTCCAAGTCCCTTCTCATGGACCTCCCTACCTCTATTTATATGGGTGAAATAAGGTAGTTTTGAAGGTTGGAGAAGTTACATGAGTTAAGGAAATTAAGTTAAATGACTTAAATAATATCCAATTAACTCATGTTTTAATAATTAAATGCTAAGAGGCACATTCGTGGGTTTTCCTTAAGGAAAATCGCGAATGAACAAAAAATGCATTTTTAGGGTATTTCTGCACATTTTCAGACTTTGGTGTCTTCTAGAAAGTTTTAGCTAACTGAAATACCTTTCCAATGGTGCATAAATGAGGTGAAACAGAGTTACAAAACTCAAGATATGGGTCCTCCAAGATAGGTGTTTTTTCAGTGACTTTCATGAAGTGCCGACATGCGACGAAATCATGGGAAATTGGTCACAGGCAGAGATGTGTCATTTTGGGCTATAACAAATGCCCCCTAATGTGTGAGGTCAGAGGGGAAGATGATAGCTGAAATACATTATAAAGGAAACAGCTGAGTACGGAGAGAGCAGAGAATCCAAGATTGAAAGGCTCGAGTGAAGGTACCTGTAAGAGAGATAAATGTCAGAAAACTGATCTCTGGGACATACACGTCCATATACAAAACATCGCCATAAAGATACAGGAGGATCCAACATATGTATAACTGATGAAACTATCATGGTCGCTCAATATGCAAAAAGGTGCCATATCAAATCTAAAGGAGCCATGGCCACAAATGAACAAGGTGGATCCATGCTCAACAATCGATCATAGCCACAAAAATACAAGGTGGATCTATGTCTCAGCAAAATGTCATATAAAGATAACAAGGTCTTGCGCAACTTGGGCAATAGCAAAAAGATGACAATGCTACTGTCGGCCCAAGGTCTTCAATCCAAACCTCCCAAAAAAGGTACGAATCCTAACCATGCGAAATAAAGGAGCTGAAGTCGAACATGGAGGAAGCCGTTTGATTACCGGTCAATAATGAAAACCATTAACAAACGTGAGGGAAACCACCAGTAATGAAAATGGCCCCCAAGGTACCTAGTACATTCTAACAAGTGTGATTACAAGGACTTAAAGTCGAACACTTGAAGAATCTATCGAGTAGGAGACAATAAGGGTATCCCCACTACCCAATAGCGAGGGAAATTGCCATTGAGGACAACAATTCCCAAGGTACTGTCATAAAACTCTAAATCTCGTCCCCAGAGCAAGATGTGTTGTAGTCAATAGGAAGAGATCTGTTGGAAGGAAGGCATTAAGGCATCCTTCATCATCCAACACGAGGTAAATCAAAGACTAATTGGATCTGGAATTGGTACTGAAATTTCACAAAAAGTACCACTGAAGACATGATGTAATGAAATGATACCAGGGAATGGCCGACACAAAAAGGTCAAGGCAACTGCAGAATGGCCGACAAAGGTTTAATCCTTGAACAGTGAGCACGACACAAAAGTGACTTAGGCAGCTTTTGACACGAAATAGGACCAACGAAACAAATCTACAATGTAGGAGACATTGACAGATTCCCCATATAATTGGAAAAGAGACCAACTGGAGGAGTAAGAAACTCTGAATTAGGATAAGGTCAAAATACTAGGGCCCAACTGTTGATAGACTCAAAACTGGTGCTTTGTTCAAGGAAACAAGACTTGCTGCCATGATATAGAAACACATGGAAATAAACCTTCCCCTTCCCTTCTTTCTTGTAAAGGTTTAACGAGTCCAAGAAAGCAAACTCGGGACCATCTTCATTTTTTAGCAAGCTCGAAGAAAAGAAAGAAGAATGCTTGATAAGGCACTGATTCGTGGATTTTACGAGCCCGAACTAGTACATGCTCGACGGTGTTTTCATAGTTTAGAGAGTCTGAAAACTCCAAAGAAGACTCCAGGGGGGTCCTTTTTCGTACAATTTAGTCTCCTAAGGCCGAAAAAGTATAAAACATACCAAAGAAGAACTCTCTTAACTTCCGAAGAAGAAAAGGCGCACCTTTTTCGTACTTAGTCAGGAAGGTCCGAAAAGGTTAAATTACCACCTACCCGACGCTCCTTCAAAAGCAGCATATAAAGCCTGAGTTTTACGAGTGTGAAGGAAGGCAAGATCACTCGGAAAGATCCATTTGATTACGAGAAATGGAGCTTACAACAATAAACTCGATGCTTTGTTCTTTAGGGTTTAACGAGCATGACAAAGACATAAAGTACACTCGAAATCGTTTTCATGTTTTGGTCCAGAGCACGAAAAAGAGAAAACTAAGCTCATACCGGGGGTTCCTTTTCCGTAAGTTTAGTCCCTCGGGTCCAGAAAAGAGATAAACCTATGCTTGAGAATACTCTTCTCAATTCAGTAGAAAAGAGAGGGATCCTTTCTCGTATTATTCCACATGGTCCGAGAAAGAGATAACCTACCACCAATGTGGATGCCCATTCACATATTCTTAACGAGCCTGAATGGACAAGTTTACTCGGCAGTCAAGTCTATTTTAAGGAGTCAGACCTGGGCCTAAAGAAACTCATAATCTTTCCCGTGAAGTTTTAACGAGTCTGGAAAAGTCAACTCGCGGCATCCTTAATGTTTTTAACGAGCTCAAAGGAGAGCTAAAAGAATGCTCTAAATGCAAGGAGACGAGTGTCATAGACAGGCGAAACTAGTTCCAAGCGCAAGGAACAAACCTATGCATAATGCAAGGAAAGAGAGCAAGATAAAGACACTCGGGGAAAGTCTCCTCAAGGTAAAGGGTGTCAAGTTGCAAAGGCAAAATGATACAAGGCTTAGCGGCAATGAGAACAAAGATGAGGTCTTAAACAACGAGCTAAAAGCGTGGAAGCCGGCATCAGGCTCATAAACGCAAGCAAGGCATATGCAAATGCAATTACAGCTTGAACAACAAGGTGAGGCCCATAAACAGTTGTGAATCCAACTAATAATCCTATCTCCAAGAAACAACAACATCAGAAGAAACGATCCGATGCGGGTCACTTTGGCAGAAACACTTGTGACTTTGCTATCTTCTACAAAAGAAAAAGTCAAGGCAGAATCAACCGAAGAAGATTCTATAGGACCAAGGCTCGAGGGTTTATAATCAATAAGATCAACCTCAGAAGAGAAGCGAAAATCAACAATGGAGATAGAGTCTGCAGGAACAAACTCAATATCACAGGAGCTGAGAAATTCATAAGAAAAAATCAAACTCATCAGGATCACTGACTTGCTTTTCAAATGAAGAATCAAAAGACTCAACAAAATCCAACATAAGAAAAAGGGAAGGATTACTAAGCAAATCAGGGTTAGAATTAATCACAACTGAAAAAAAAGGTCAAACTGTATCAAAGACTCCAGGAAGACTTCATCCAAAGGGAGGAAATCATCCGAGATAAGACACATATCTGAACTTTCAAATGGATGGACGGAGTGGAGAGAAGGCTCTACAATCTGTATAGGATGACTCACCTGATCAACTGCTGGGACCAAGTCCCGAGAAGGTAAGCATGAAAACAGAGGCTGCCTCTCAGTAGCAATTGAACATAAAGGACAAGAGGCCACATAGTTCACCTGTGGTGGGGTGGTGTCTACAGAAACACTGGGAACCAATAAAGGAAAGACTTGGTCTCTAGTGGGGTCAGGAGACGGATCAAGAAAATCCAACTGATCTATAGTGACAATTTGTTCGCCATGATTAAAGTACATCACACGGAAGAATGTTGACACCACAGCTTGCATGGCATAGACATAATCACGTCCAAGGAGCATATTAAAGTCCAAGGG
>LPNX010624633.1:118679-214928 GCA_001517045.1 Pseudotsuga menziesii
AAATGCAAAAGAAAAACTACCTACAAAACAAAGTATGCAGATAACAAGAACAAAGCAAAAGGAACTTTGCTATACAACCACCAAACAAACTCCAGAATGCCCTAAAGTCAGTATTAACCCTACTTGGAAGGAAGGCTTGCATAAGAGACAAGTCACCTATTTTGGAATGGTGAAGTTAACCAACAAAAGAAGAAGGAAACCAGCACCAACAAGATTCTAAAATCAACCAAATATCACTAACAGAGGATGACCAAAAACATAAGCCAAAAATCTAACCAAGCAAGGAGATGGGGGAAAGAGCAAAGAGCAAAAACTAATGCTATAAAAGGGCTTACCACATAGATAAAGAACAACCAAACGAAGATGACACTAAATCCCTAGAGTCATGCACCTACAGAGGACCCTAAAAGACCTACCCAATCAGCCCACAAACTGAAGAAAAACCACAAAAAATGAGAAAAAACACTGTTTTAGGGGCACACGGATATGGGTGGAAAAACTCCCAAAAAAGGTCAAAATCTGCCTTAGGAAGGTAGAGGAAGTGTGCTATCAGAATTATAAAGTGTTCCTAAGTGGCAAGAAGGACCTGAAACAGTGCAAAAGGCTGAAAGAAATCAAGAGAAACCCCAAACAGACAAGGCTCTCCCCAGCAGAGTCGCCAGTTCTGTTGTAAAGGAAAGTATCCTATGGCTAGGGTTTAAGAGGCCATCAACGTACTGGGGTTGAAAGAGAGATGCACAAGGTTCAGCAAGCATATAACAGCAAGTTTCAGAGATAAGAAAGCTCCACACCTGATAAACTGAAGGCTTGTCCAAGCTTTCTCTTCAATCCTCTTCTTGCTCTTCTTGCTCCAAGAGACCTGCAAAACAAGTTATACCTTCCTCAAACCATTATGACCACATATAAGACAATGATAATCAAATAAATATGAAATAATAATCTGATTAACATCATCATATGATCAGAAACAGAGATTCAATCACACATTGAACAATGATTTGGGAAGAAGAAGGACATCACATCTTTATTAATCTTGAAAAAAAGTACAAGTATACCTTCTCTTCAAGTTGGCACCTCACGAAACCTTGATCTGGATCTGCTGCTTCTCTTCTCCAAAGAACTCAGCCTCCAAGCTCTGCAACATAAGGGGAAGACCTCCAGGGCAAAGGTGTGGGCAAAGAGAGTCCCGATTCCTCCAGCATAACAATGCAGAAATTCCAAGTCCCTTCTCATGGACCTCCCTACCTCTATTTATATGGGTGAAATAAGGTAGTTTTGAAGGTTGGAGAAGTTACATCAGTTAAGGAAATTAATTTAAATGACTTAAATAATATCCAATTAACTCATGTTTTAATAATTAAATGCTAAGAGGCACATTCGTGGGTTTTCCTTAAGGAAAATCGCAAATGAACAAAAAATGCATTTTTAGGGTATTTCTGCACATTTTCAGACTTTGGTGTCATCTAGAAAGTTTTATCTAACTGAAATACCTTTCCAACGGTGCAGAACTGAGGTCAAACGGAGTTACAGAACTCAAGATATGGGTCCTCCAAGATAGGTGTTTTTTCAGTGACTTTCATGAAGTGCCGACATGCGACGAAATCATGGGAAATTGGTCACAGGCAGAGATGTGTCATTTTGGGCTATAACACTATTCATCATAAGTAAGCATGAAAGGCAGTAATTTAGTAGTCACATTATCTAACAATAATCACTAACCAGATCAAAATAACACAACATCCACTACATGATATACTAAGTTTTTCACACATGAGTAAAGGGAGAGTTTGACACAAATACAAACAATTAAGGTATTTTACTATTTCCCACAATCATTCTTAACTACCTACTTCTTCTTCTAAATCACAACTAACTTCTGCATCATATCCTTTCGTTGTTGGAATAATCTAGAGCGTCAACTACATGACCTTCTAGTTAGAACCTGTGAGCAGAACTGTCAACTACATCGACCAAGCTTCCCCAACTGGAATCCACTAGTCATCATCACACACCTTGGGGAGCGTGTTGTAGCACAACCCTCCCATGACTTCAGGTTTCAGAGGATAAATGGTGGGTAATTCCTCCACCCCTCCTATGGAACAAGGGTCAACACGCTTCATAATCATATTGTGTTGCTATTGTTGTCCTTAGGGATTCGTCATCGAATAACTAGTTTGAGCAGTTGATTTTCCTGAAACCTCGCACCTTCCCACACATCATGATAATAAACCAAAACTCGCATAGAACAATAATGCATCACTTGCATACCATTTATCTTTTGGAATTCAGATCGCCGATGTACTTCCATTTTGTAGGGATCAACGATCCCTTAGCTCTTCTGGACCTGTCTGTTAGTCTCATAACAAAATGTTGTGAAATATCATACAATCATAGAAATGTACACATATTTCATTAATACTAACAATAATGTAATCATTTTTGTATCATGCACCCAACATCATAATCATTTATTCAACACATAGCTTTAAATCGGTATCCATGTACCATCCCCTATTAAATTTGAGTGATAGAGACATAATCAAAACATGAACACAATTCATATTTAACATCACACACATATATATAATTTCTGCAAAGTAATACATGCTTAAGTCCACAATGTAATCAATTGATGAAGTTCCACAATAATAAGCAAGTACAAACAAGCCATAATAACGCAACCGGTTAGGTCAAAACGAGGAATTACAACCCTCCTAGCCTTGGCTTCCACAATACTCGCCCCACACAACACCCTTCTTGGCTCAAGCATCCCCTTCACTGATCCACGATTCCCTTGGGCAATCCATATTGCCGAGTGCTTCCAATGTGTGCATAGAAGAATACCAACTTGTTAATGGTTGTTGGAGAACAACCTGTAGCACAAAATTCATGTCTTTTCAAGCATATATGAGAAACATAAATCAATGGGAAGGTCCCTAGTTTACCTAAGCTCTCTACTCACCTACAATCAACCATTTCCCTTACAAACCATTTGGGTCATCCACATTCTGCTAATCGATATCAACAACAATAGGAAACTATACGTAGTGTAGAAATCAACATGACAGAATAAGGGATTTAGGGTAGACTCCAATAGGTATGGGAAAATGGTGAAAGACAACTGACATGGCTGCTGAAAAAAATGTCACAAATGTGCAGTCGGCCCCATGCTTCCATAACTACATGATTTGGCTTTTCCCACCAACCTTCCAAATGCATTCAATTATTGGAAAATAGTCAAGAAGGATATAGTTGCTTATTCAAGGCACACGACATAATTTGGGTGAGTTCTAAATTTGACACTGGGAAACAAAGGTTTAGTTTACCATAGGCCCCCTTTCCTCTTCCCCTCTTGTGGAATCATAGCCCCTTTGGTGCTCTTTACATAGTCATTCTTGGACCAATTTATTGTTTATGCACATAATATTTACATACCTTTCGAATTGGCAAGACAAGCCAACCATACGGTCCAAGTAACAATATTTACATCATACATGCCTAGCCATTCACTAGTCGGGCCTTGGCCTTGAGCTCCGCACTAGGAATCCATACTAGGATAATTACACCATTTACATAATTTCTTTAAATACATTCGAAGTCAAAACCAAGGGACATTACACTAATCTAACCAAGAAGAGGTACAAACATTAGTAAAATTATGTAGAACACTTTTCACTCTAGAACTTCAATAGGTTTACACGAACAATTTTGGAAGCCTTCATATCTAAAACATCTAGTAACAACAACCATAATGTGGTTTCATAAATATACCTCGAAATATTTAACAATTGGAACTTCAACTATATATTCATCTCATTCTATGGGATGTAGTGAAGATACTCTAATTTGAGTCCATTAGGAGTGCATAATGGTCAAAGGGAAGATTAATGATATTTTGATATCCAATTTTGAGATTTGTGCTCAAGTTATTCCTCAAGAGTTATATTGGTTGAAAAATATGAAATTATGTTGTGGAAAAGATGTCCTTTTTTATAGCAATTATGACTAATTGCCACAATATAAATTAGATCCATAATTTTCATGGAAACTAGGTTCCAATTTACCAAACACAATTTCCCTCAAATATTATTTTAATAACTGCTTATAAGTAGTTACTAATATGTTACACCAAGAGAAATTCCTGCAAAAACAATAATTAAAAAAACAGTAAATTGAAAGAACATGCCTTCAACATACTTTCTAGTTGTTCAAACCAACTACTTGGGAAAGCCATTTGAATATGTTTTACAATTAATGTAGTGTTCATTGCTTTGAATATGAGATTCAACATGGACCTTAGTAACCATAGGTGTACCAATACATATCAACATTGAGGTTGCTAGCCACAAGTGTAACAATCTATATCCCTAGAAAGCTAAGGTAAAGAAGTTGTGAAAGGAATCAATAACACTTACCAACCAGCAAGCTCATCTATCAATACCACAAATACATTTATTCTCAACTTTCAAGTGTTTATTCTTAAAAATTAACTATTGACATATTATAAGAGTGATAGCCCTTAGTTTGCAATGATATAGAATGATTCTCTTCATAATTGACAAACAATTTTTTTTAATTTTTTTTCGCAATGTGCCAATTTTTTATATATTTGCAATTAATATTACATAATGCTCTTCTCTTTTTTAATAGGAGAGAATATATGTCCCGGTGATGTAATGGTTGGTCCAGTTGGATGACTCCCGACAACCCGCAGTTCGAATTCAACAACCCTCGACACACAAATAAGCTCAAGCCTCCACACCTACCTGTGAAAAAATATATATATATATATATGAAAAAATACTCAGAATAAAAAAACTGTTAAAAATTAAAAATAAAAACTAAATACCACGTGCTGAAAACACACAACTGCAGCGCCAACCCTCTTTCAAAAAAGAACGAAGGCCCATGTCAGAATTGTGCTCAAGGGGCAACAAGGCACTTCACTAAGATGCTATGATTATTATGTCCCCGACAGGGGATATATATGATTCGCGAAGGAGGATTAGTTGAGGTTTCAAATAAGAAATTTTTGTGTTTTCTATAGTTTTTCAATAGTTTAATTTTGGGTTGTATTAATTTCTTTTTTTTAAAGCTATTTTACGGTATGCTCATTGGTCCCATGTAGGTGACGTTTGCCTAAGGTTTTGTGCCCCAAGACCTGACGGTGGACTTTCATAAGCATATTTTAATGTAGTTTTCTGTGTGTTATTCCCTGTGCACATATCTCGGAGCAATGGGAAATGAGCCACTCTAACAACCTCGAAACTGGTTCATGGAGTTGTACCCTTGCAGTGGCTGTGTGGCTATCTGCATGCATCTCTTTGCTAGCATTTTCTTTGTGCTGCCACGACTTTGCATGCAGCCAATGCACAGATTTGAAATGGCAGACAAGGGTTTCTATGTTTGATCCTTATTCTGTCCAGTTTTTAACATTTATTTTATTCATTATTTTAAATGAATTCTTACTATAGACTTGTTATATTAATCTTATTAACCTCGTCAAGAAAATCCAAAATATATATACATACTTGATCAACAAGCATCCATACTTGAGAGCTTACCATGGGCCTCTTCCCATCGTGGATCACGTCGAGGAAGAAAGGGAAAAAATGAACGACAAGGATGGTAGCTTCTGTCATGAGATCATTATGCTTCATATTACGAATCATGTGGTGAAGCCCAACATTGAATTCATTAACCAGTTCATTTTCACTTTCAAAACATCCACCATTTTCATTCCCTTTATTACTCATGAGCAACATAGCAAGTCGAGCGATTGGAGTGCATCCCAAAGGAAAGATATCTCCTACAACAAAGTTCCTCACTCCACTGTTGTACAAATCCAGAATCATCGTAAACATATTACTACAAGAAATGCTTAATGATGTTATGATTGTACCCAAAAAAATTGAGAATTGTAAGTTTGGGAGGATTAGATCATGCCAGCAAGTATTCTTTGTATTTGCTAAGCAACAAGTCAAGGAAATCCCGAGAAGATGTGTTGTTTTGGTAGGTGTGGTTGGTAATGTAAAAGGAAAAATTGTTGGCTCTGACATGAATTGCATATAACGATTTCGACAGGATGAAGCTACCACCATAATTCTTTGTAGTTGCAGCTACCATGGATGCAGAGAGGCTTTTGAATTGACTTATTTGAACACTCATTGGAATTATATTCTGCAAACAACCAAGCAACAGTATTATTATATGCAGACAACCAAACAACAGTATTATTATGTCCCATACAAAATGTGCTTAGCGATCATAGTCTCGCTCGCACACAATCTTCATTTTCTTTTTTTGTTCCACTGGCTTCGTTGTTTGGTTGCTTGTTTTTCACCTACAGACTTAGAAGGACAACAAATACTAGTTTCTTGCTTGCTCTTTACCTACAGACTAAGAAGGGGCTTCGCTGTTTGGTTCCTTTCTTTTCACCTACAGATTAGAAGGACAAGGAATACCAGTTGTTTGCTTTCTCTTTACCTGCAGACTAAGAAGAGGGAAGGAAGGCTAGTGTGTGAACAAGTTAGTCACTTCATTTACTAGCATGATGGAAGAAGCCGCCCAGTTCCACAGGCGGCTTTGACAGGCGTCCAGTTTGGCCTTGCATCATCCAGAGAAATTGTAAGCGGATGCACGAAATAGAGAAGAATAATGGGAAATCGGGTTCTTGTTTACTGCAATTCTTGAGTTGGGTCATTGCTTGTGATGGGTTTTATGTGTTTCCCCATTTCTGACAGGGTTAAAAGCAGGAATTTTGAAGTGGGCTTTTGCTTATAGTTAGTATTGTGCAATTTTTGCCTAATGATTTATTACTATAGTTGATAGGTTATGGACTCTGTAAGTTTCTTGGAATAGACATTTAGTTGGGATTGGTTTCTGCTTTTTCAATAGTTATGGGAAATGGACTTTTTATTGGGGTCCTGATTTTATGAGTGGAGCATTCCTTTTGAAGTCGGTGTTTGCCAGGGATTAGGTGTATACATTCTTTTGTCTACACATCTTGTTGTAGATCGTGGCTTTTGAGGGGTTTAATTATTTTCAGTGTAGTGGTAGGACAGTACCTTCAGAACTAGTATTTGCCTGTTTTGTGGATCTTTTCCAACAATAATTATTCTGGACCAGCGCTAGCGCCTTGAATCAATTGTAAGACATGAAATTTGGCTTGGATCTTCCATACACATTAATTATGGCAGAGATTGAATTTTGAACTTTGAAGTCTGTCTGCATCGAATAAGTTTTATCTGTGTGTTTGGTTCTTAAGAACATGAATTTGCAGTGGATCTTCTCCTGAAATAGTTTTTGCTCAAATTTTTCTAGTTGTAATGCTTATGCAGCTTGAATATTTGCAAAAAAAACCTTGTCATTTGTAAAATAGGTTTTTCTTGGTAGGAAGTGATACATAACAGGTCACTGGGGTGGTCTCTCCCTTGGGTAGGTTTATTTGGTGTCTCCAAGCTAAAAGAATATGTGAAGATTAGATATATGACCGAAAACGTTTAATTTTGAAATTGGTTTTTCACCAAGAACTAGTAGTATTGGACATATTTTCCATGATGGTTTTTGTATATAGTGAATCAATGTTGGAGAGCTCGATGTCGATCTATCCCATGGGTTAGCTTATCTTTATTCATGCGAAATTGTTGGTGACCAAAGGGTTTTGCGAGAAAAGGGATTTCAGGAGTCTTTTCCTGGTCTCATGTTTCTTGTAATAATATTTACGGTGCACAAATTGCTATCTTAAAGGGTGTTGTTATTACCGGAGCAGCATAAAGTTTTAATAAACCAGTTCAGTTGTAGTTTCAAATCCAGAAGAAAACTAGTTTGGAAAATTCACTCTCATGTTTGCTAAATGAAATGCTTGACTTCCACTCATGCTCTAACTGCCCATTATTCCCTACAAATCTAGAATTGTCCCTCAGCTGTTGATTATCGCCATCAAGTTTGGGAAATATACTTCACCGTGTCCAGGCAAAATTCTCTGATTGTTACTTAAAATATGGAACTACTTGCTTAAGCACTGCCTAAAAATATGGGAATTAATTTTGACATTAATCCTCAACTCTTTAAATTCGGATTTGCTTGATTTTATTGATCAACTACTTCCATGAACTTTGCCATATATATATTTTGAATGCTAAAACGTTACCTAAAGAAAACCAAGATATTTTTGAAAATAATTATCGACCTGTTGATCCAAAAATTACTCAAAATCTGCATTAGTTGTTTGTTTTATCACAAATGAACTTAGGGAGAAGAATTTTGATAAGACTAAACAAATTTGATCCTTCTTTACCTGGCATAGGCTCTGTCTTTAAAATTGGGGACTAACAACTAGAGCTGTTGTATTCAATTTGACTTTTAAGATATTGAGGTTTGGATGACTGAAAGGCATGGCATTAAATAGTCTACACAAAAGAATCAATCTTGCAAACCTTTTTCCATCCTCTATCTCACAAGAGACCTTATCATGAAGGACTACCACTTGATTCACATAACTTAGTGAGGTGAGATCGAAATTTATTGAATGCTTGACTTCAAGGTTTTAGGCACAACTGTTGTGGGAGTTGCTTTCTTAAGATTGATACCATGGTCTACATCATGTGCATATACACGTCTTCACGTTCCAGAAATGCTTGTTGAATGTCCACATAGTTCGAACACATACACCAGATGTATCCAAAGTTAGTGCAGCAGCCTCTTCTCTCTGCCCTGAACATGACAATATGATCTTGCCAATATGATAATATCATTTGTATCATAGTGTTCAAACCGAAATGCAATTAACTGACTACTTGCTGGAAACCAACAATCCAAAATAATAATGATGGTTATTGTGGGATCAATATTCCTTCATTTATAGCTTCACAGAATGCTTCAAAATCAATTATCTTTGATAGCCTCCACATGAAAACAAGCCCTCCAACTTTGCAAAATGGTTCCGCATAATGAAGAGAATTTGTGACCATAACATGACAGTCCAAGAGTGCCTGAGTATGCTTTCTCAAAATAAACTATTGGCTTTTTGGAGAAGTATGACGCGTAGTGCATATGACTTCACCCGTTGGCTTGAAATTTCAACTTAGACATCAACTAAGTGAGCACTTAGACTTCAATGGTTGATACGATGGTGGTCTAAGGTTATAAAATGGAGATGGAATTCAACTGGGGAAGAAGACAAAGAGATCTATTTTTATGATAACCCACTTTATCCTCTTAAAAAGAACTAACACGTTCGAAAGGATAATGGGTAAAACCATTTCTTTTTTCTCTTTCAATTTTTTAAATAAATTATTATTTTAATAAAAGGTTAAAGGTCATTTTATTAAAATAATAATTAAAAAATCCTAATTTTTAAATTAATAATAAAATAGGACATAAGATAAGGGTTTAAGAAAACAAGACTTATGAAATGAGGTTTCATTAACCGGATAACTCTTTGGGAAAACATATAAAACAAGGCCAAAGGCACATATTACGAAATGACTTGGATGAAAATTTAAGGTGATAAGAAATTGACCGGGTCGACACCAAAACTCATGGATTTGGTATTTCCGGCAACAAAAATTGGAGTCCCTCTCTACATGCATGGGCTACTAGAATCTAAGAATTTTAATGAGGCAAATTCTGGTACCAACGGTATGGAATTGTTAAGATTAGAGAAATTAATTAAAATTTGTATAATGTATTAAGGGTGTATACCTAATGGATAACATTGAAGTGCTCTAGGAGAAGTATGAAGTTGTAAAAAAGTCTAGGATAAGTTTATTGAGCCAAGAGGCTCTCTATAGCCCAGTATGGGGGAGATCTTGTAACGTTACGTAACGCTTGTAACGTTATGTAATGTTATGTAACGTTACTTTTATTAATAAAATAATAGTTTTTTTAATTATAAAACAAAACAAATGTCGGCCAGAAAAACAACCTAATATGGGGGAGATGTTGTAATGTTCCTACATAACAAAATAATAAAAAATAAAAATTGAACTATTTGCAAAAAAATGTTGGCCTTTTAAACAACCCATGGTTTTAGGAGGGCCTTGCATATGGTTTTAAAACCATTTATGGGGAGATGTTGTAATGTTCCTACATAACAAAATAATAAAAAATAAAAATTGAACTATTTGCAAAAAAATGTTGGCCTTTTAAACAACCCATGGTTTTATTGTATATGGTTTAGGAGGACCGTGCACATGGTTTTAAAACCATGTGCAAGGCCTCCAAAAAAAAATCCATGGTTTTATCGTACATGGTTTAGGAGGGTCTTGCAAATAGTTTTAAGACCATGTGCAAGGCCTCTTAAACAACCCATGGCCATGTGCAAGGCCTCCAAAAAAAAATCCATGGTTTTATCGTACATGGTTTAGGAGGGCCTTGCAAATAGTTTTAAGACCATGTGCAAGGCCTCTTAAACAACCCATGGTTTTAGGAGGGCCTTGCATATGGTTTTAAAACCATTTATGGGGAAATGTTGTAATGTTAGTTCATAGCAAAATAAAAAATACTATTAAATATTATATGTTGGTCATAAATAATATTAAATATTAATAATAAATATATTATATGTTGACCTTAAATAAAGAGATGTGTCTTTTGGTTTTAATCAAATCAATGGTATATATAGGAAACACCAAAGTTGATAGCTCATTGAGTGTAATACTTAAGAAGAGGTTTGCACCTAGAGAGATTTGATCCCTCTCGGCTCTTAATAGAACCTAGGATTTGGATCTACGCTGGTGTAACAATAATGAATGAATGTCTCTTTCAAGTGGCAATCCCTATTAATGATATTGATGAGTCAATTAAGCAACATGAGAGATGATTTAGGGTCATGGATCATATAGTTTTTAAGGTGTCAAGATACAAAATCATAAAATAGAGCACTCACAATTGGCGAGGGATGATTAGTTGTAGATTGGTAAATCAAACACAAATAGATTATTGGAAAAGTTGACAATCTTAGAGTGATGAGAAAACACCTAGAATGAAGTGTAAGGAAATTGTATTCCAATGAATTGTTGTGCATTTGGATTAGGTGATCCAATCCTTCTAAGCATGAACATGGATAGTTACATGTGATGGATAAATTGTTAGGGCTAAATTGTTTTTTTTTTTTTTTAACAAGAACGGTTATGATGCATTAAGCAGCATTCTGGCAAGCCAGAATCAGAAAATTACAAATCTGAAGAAGGTTGGTGACCTCTAACAGTGCTGCCAACCTTCTTGTGAATGTCTTGGGAGACAAATCCCATCTGCTTCTTGAGCTAATTCAAGAGAATGACAAAAAATGTTGACATGAGTAAATTCTCACAAACTGTGAGCAAAGTAGAAGACAGAAGCAAAGCATTAAACCGAGGGGGATGAATTTTGCCCCTTAAAGAAAGGATCCAGCTTTTTCTGAAAACCTGAAGAAATGTTGGAAGCCGCCTCCTTTTCTCTCCGTGCTTTGTTGGTCTTTCGCCCTCGGGTAAGGGGTGGAGACGGGGCTGAAATGTCTTCAGTTTCAGAAGTTTCCACAGAGCCGCTAGAGGGGTCTGAAACAGCCAGACCTGCAAGGACAGAGGGTTCAGGATCTGAAGCCCAATTTTCTCTCGCTGCTACTGATTCTGGGCGGACGGGATCTGGAAGGATTTCATTTGCCAGAGGATCTTCCTTAACTGTTGTTGCTTCTGGATCTAGGGCTTCATCTTCCTTCAGTGCATCAAAGCTGTTTTTATTTTCTAGAGTTGCCTCTGCTGAATGAGTGGCCTTCGGAGCCTGAGCTATTGGCTCCTTTTGCTTTGGATTCCTTCGTTGGTTAGTTACTGGCTGAAAGTCATCTTCTTTGACTGGTCCCGCATCCTCAGAGGCTTTGGGGCAGCATTTTGCGAAATGACCATAAGCATGGCACCGGAGGCACTTAAAAGGTATCTGCTTGTAGTCCAGTTCTTGGATATGGCACCATTCCCCCAGGGAGAGCTGAATGGCTTCCGGAAGTCCTTTCTCGAGGTTAACCTCAACACAAATACGAGCGCAGGTAAATTGATCCCCTTTCGGCTCCACACTGTCCAAGAAACGCCCAAGCTTATTTCCAATGTCCTTCAGAGATCCTTTCCCCTATAGATGCAAGGGAAGATGACGCAGCTTAACCCAAATAGGGGCTGCATTGATCTCAGCTCTGGGGTTGAACTCAAGAGTCCAGGGGGCTAAGAACAACCCCCGCGGCCCCATGAAATAGGGTCTAGATCTGAAAACTAGATCATGGTCCTCTTTCCTCGAGAAGCTGAAGAAAGAAAAAAACGCTTCCTACTGCACACAGAGAAACGATTCCATACATCAGCGCTTCCAATGGTCTTCCATCCATGCCTCCACCGTTTTGGGGCTAGGCCATAACCCCGTAAACTTTCCAACGAGGGCCTTTTCTGCTAGAAGGAGGGCAAGACTACTAGGCTCCTCTGGAGATAGCTCCAGAGAAGGGATCTCCTCCATCTTCTTAACAAACTTAGACATGAGAGAAGGCTTGGATTTAGGTCCTGTCGAACGGACTAACGCCTTGAAGGCTTCCAAACGATCTTTTCCCATCTCAGCAATCGGATCTGGGGCCATCGTAGCAGGGCGGCGGCCACCAGAGGACAAGAATACGCTGTAGAATCGAGCAAATCGCAGAGGCAAACCAAAACCACTGCTCCAAAATGCATGCTTAGGAGAACGTAGGAGAAACGCTCTGAAAAATACCGATCCGCGGCCCTGTATGCCAAGGGGAACCCTGATCGGCTGCTACAACGAAGATCCACGCCCCTGCAATAGAAAAACTAGAGCGGAGGCGGCTAGGGTTTAGGCCCTATCCGCATTGAAATTTCGTCTCTCTTCATTGAGCCGCTTGGAAGCTATTAGGGCTAAATTGTTATGTGATGGATAAATAGATTAATTTTAGGGCTAAATTGTCCTCGTGGTCCAGTTCACAAGTCCATTGGACTAGCCCACTAAAATTTAATGGATCTGTCAATACATGATCATCCTTTGACTGCTTGCAGTGGGGCAGGATATGCATGCCTCCAAGTATAAACAAAAACTATCTAGGAAGATGGTCTTTGTCTGTGTACTTGGACATGAGACAATTAATCATATTGTGCAGGCTTACATAGGGATTCGCCCTTTGTTTCTATTAGATGCAAGGTCTGTGTGGAAATTTATGCCTTCCCAGTGCTTCTTGGATTTGTCACCTAGCTTTATCTACTTCCATTTCTTTAATTATGTTGGGGTTGAATTCCCAAAGCCATTATTTTGAAGTGGTATTTGTATGCAGTGGCTATTCCATGAATGCTTATATTTGAAGTGGGTTTGAACTTGCAATTATAATCATGCACTTGTTTTCTATATGATTGTAGAAGTGGGTTTGAACTTGCAAGTATAATCATGCACTTGTTTTCTATATGATTGTTGTAGAGCATAAAAATTTTACAGGGATCCTAGGTCTATAAGTAGGGATGTAGCTCTTAAATTATTATTTTTAGGTCTAAGTTCCACCAATTTCCAGAGGACAACAACCTCTCTTTGCAGAACTATTTACCCAATTGTCACACATATCCCTGCATTAAGTTTTGCAGTAATTTTACCCTCTTCAAATGACATCTACGTTTTACTTAGAGTTAGTCTGAAGACGTTAATATATCTATAGTTAAATATATGAGTATATGTTTGTATATTAGAGTAGAATTATTTAGCTCTACGTTTTCTCTCATGTGAGCTCAGAAATTTAATGAATGTTACATGTGTCTTAAGTAAAGGTATTTTATACCTTGTGTATGTCCCAAAAATTGGAGAGGCTATCGTATGAAATCCTCTCATTTGACAGGAAGCAAATAATTTATATTTATATCATTGTCATCTCAACCTAGAGCATGAGATCTATGAAAGCACAGGCCCACAACTATGTCTCCAAGTTATAGTATAAGGAAAAACCCATATTCATTTTTTGTTTGCAAAAAAAATAATTATATGGATGTCGGAAGATGTTGAGGGAATTTTACTCATAGCTACATCTCCTTTTTTATTTAATTATTGGATATAAAAATATGCGAGGGCACATATTATATTTATAAATTCAAATCACCCTCTTTTAGTGAGAGAGCATTACCTTTATAATAACATGTAGGTTTATGTCTTATGTGGAGGGTAGAAAATGCGGTTCTCTTGTGTGTGAACCATGTACCGGTATTTGTTTGCAATAAAATTTTATAATTGTTTGTGAAGGAAGCTCACAACATAGGTTGTAAACCCTTGGAACTTTGAGTATATATATATTTCTAGAGAGGTGAAAAGAGTAAGAAAGAAAGTGGCATATTACATATTTCAAAAAATTGTAAAATCTAAAGTAATTTGATAAAAGATAATGAAAAACCGAGAAATTTTGATGTTAGGGACTACTATGAAAAAAATTATCACTGAATAAAGATCAGACTTTGAGGCAGAATAGCGTTGAGAATTTAAAGAAAATATGAATTTTATGGTGAGCAACTTCTACAACAAAGAGCACCTCAAACGCGGTGGTGTCTGTATTTATGATAATGTTGCCAGTGGCTGCTTTGGTGTTTGTGGCAGTGGCATCCACTGTAGGATTAGAGGGTCCATGCCTTAGTTGATTAAAGAAAATAATGGGGTTTTATTCTTTTCGTTGTTTCATTCCTCGCACTCTTGTTTTTGCTTGGAAGATTTTGTACTCATTTCATTTGTGGATTATATTGCATATTATTGTGCATGGCTATGCATCTTACTCTGCACATTATTTACTTACTGGTGTTTTATAGATACTTTAATTCAATATGACTTTGTCTGGTGAAATTTCGTATTTTGGGAATTTTTGGTCTTGGTTCTTAAGATGCATGATTTTAATTTTGAATTTTTGAATGCTGAGCTATTTAACACATATTTATATTACTTCCACTGTTCCGCCCAATGTTGTCGCTAACTGGGTTGGATTGCTCGTGCTTTGTAGGATTGTTGCACCCATCTCTAAGCAAGGGGAATTAATATAATAAAAACCATCTCTCATGATATTCATTATGCTTAGTGGGAGCATTGTGAGATAATAAAATCATTTAAAAAACAAAAACAAAGATTCAACCACCTTGTTCAATTTATTTTTATTCGGAGAGACTTTTGGGCAGCATTACCACAAGTTACCACAATGATGAGAGGTGTGAAAATAAAAGAATTCTTACGATGGAAGGTATCATTCTGGATAAATATGTGTTGTTTCATTCATTATTTTCAGCACATTGTGAATCATTTCCATTCACTCTCAGTGGCCATTAACATATCCTTGGTTGCGTTGACTAACAACACTCTTGTACTAGGTTATTCAATTGACACAACTTTTATGTTGTTACTAACTACAACAATGTTAATTTGAAAGATGTCTTGTTACTCAGTTTTTATTTTTTTATGTTTTTCTTTTGTTCATGTCATTTTCATGTAGCACTTCATTAATATAGTTTTAAACCATAAAGAATAATTAAAACACATCCTTTATTTTTGTTTTGTTTTTTAATATTTTTTCTATTTTCAAAATATTTTTGTTTGTTTTTAAAACTATTTTTATTTATAGTAATATAAATAAATATATTAACTGCTATGTTTTTAGTTAGCTAAATACATTTTCTATAATAAATAAATGCATTTTTATAATAAATAATATAGCAATTAAATAAAATTTATTGTTGTATTTCATGTATGGTTTCTAAATATAGGTTATAATATAAAATTTAAAATTCTTTACAAAAAGTGAACTAAAGAAAATGATATTATCATTGAAAACAAAATAAATAAATAAAATTTTGGATTTGATATCATTTTTTAATTATTTTTGTTTTTTGAAATTTAATAAAAAAAAATTCTAAGCTATATTATTTAATCATTGTTTTTTATTTATATCTTAATTCTATGTTTAATATTTACAAAATTGGGAATTCAAAAAAGCAAATTTCACTCTATTTTAAAGTGATTGGCGTACTATGATATATATTCTACATTATCAAACTACAACCCTCACATATACACAAGCAAATTACTAGTAACTAAAAATTAAACTAATTAATACCATTTTGGCAAATGTCAAAAATATTATTTAAAGTATGACTAACAATCTATTCATAGTGTTTTAAACTTTATCATTACCATTAAGCCATTATAGACTAGATAGTCCAATAATCTTAAAGTGTTGGCTACCTACAATCACTAAGATATTTTAGTTGAACCCAAATGGCTACGTCGGGGACATTGCCACCTCGTGGCTCTTGTTTATAAAGATTATTTTGCTATATGCGTTAAATATATATAGGTCAACATGATTTTCTTGTAAACTTAGACTATGATGAAACTTCCATTATACATAAAATTAATACCAAACACGTGTCAAATTGGGAATAAATAAAAAGAAAGGCATTACTCATTCTATGATGAAACTTCCATTATACATGAAATTAATACCAAACACATGTCAAATTGGGAATTAAAAAAAGAAAGGCATTACTCATTTTAGTGGAGAAACTCAACTTACATGTCAAATTCATATATATATATATATATGAAATTATTACTTATTTAAGTGGAGTAATTATCACTTAAGTTTTAAAAACATATACATTTAAGCTATTCAAGAGACAAACATCAAAGTCAATAATTGACTTCACTGTTGATCCGTTTAATATCTTGAACGTACATGTTTGTTAAGGATGGTCAAAACTAGGCTAACTCCCACTTGGCCATGTTAACCTAATTTCCTTCAACTTGTGGATATGCAAGAAGGTAGGTGGTGCTTTGAAAATGAGGATAATTATAGTTGGTCACGAGAGAGAGTTTGAGTAGCTAGCAAAGAATATTTGTTTGTATTTTTAGAGACATGAGGTATGTTGTCAAGTTAGAGCTGTACTTAGGTTCCAAGCACGTGGAACGAAATAAATGCCAAATATTTACACGACACGACACATCATACCATAACACCTCCTTATAAAGACAAGGATGAATGATTCCTTTCATTTATTTATTATTATATAGAATTGAATTAATGTGCATTTGACCGTCTAGCCAAGGTGGCATAATTAATCTTCATTGGGAAGGTATGAGTTGTGTTTTGAATTACCTTCTTAAGGGTAGCGAGGTAGATAAGAATTGTAGGGTAGTGAGGGAGATAAGAATCGGAGGGTTTGTAGATTATGTTTTTGTAGGGTAGTGAGGGAGATAAGAATGGTAGGGTTTGTAGATTACGTTGTGCACACAGTCAAATAAGTTGGACGTTCAACAGAATGACAGAATGTATGTATGCTTTAATATCATGCATATTATGATGATAATGGGGATGGGGATGGGATGGGGTCATCAACCATATATATATATATATATGAATCACATGGGGTAGGAGAATAAGTAGTCTGTTGAGTCTTAATTAGCAAGCATGTATTTGGTGTTTAGTTTAGATGAAACCCATGGGTTCAATGTATTCCACATAAATATGTGGACATTGCAAGGGCCCATGTCCCTTGTGGACACTACCAGGGCCATGTCCCTTGTCTTCACCTATAACAACTAGAACATGGGATGCATTATGGTTGAAACACATGAGATGAAGATCATAATCATTTTCATGGAATTTAAAATGCTTTCAAATCAAATTCAACAAATTTATATATATATATTTATTTATTTAAATTTATTTTTAAAATTTTAAATCTTAGATTTTTTTTTTAATTCACATCGAAAAGGAAGGTATGAAACCTTAGTAGCTGCTTATTTTTTTAAGATGATTCATTAATGTACATTGAGAGAAAAAAAAGGTAAAAATTGTCCTTACTATTATAACATATTCTTAAATTTGTAAAATTTTCAATTTTCAAAACCATTAGGCTTACATGTATTATTGTATTGTCCTAGTTATTTAAACTTGGATTTTGATTAATGTTAGATTTGGATCTTGTATTCATGAATTAGGAACAAATTATTTGGATTGTTTGTAAGTGATTTCATGAGCATTCTTATTAGAAAGTTCATTTATAATTCGGCACACAACAACCTTATACTCTATCCTTTGTAGCTTCCAACTTTCCATATACATAAAAAATAAATCCGTAGTTGTTGACTCAAGGCATGTTTGATGGTTGTTGATTAAGTGATATGCAAAGTATTGAATAGTTAATGGGGATGCAAAATCCATTAGTTATCATCTAATCACATTCCTTCTAGTTAACAAAACATAAAACATTAAAGCTAACAATATACACATCATTTGTATATGCCACAAGCACATAAGCATGATCATCATAGTCTTCCATTATACAGAGAAAGCATCGCATATCATGACAATACAAGGTGATGCATATGCCTTGTGTAGAACTAAGATCAATATAACAACATAATGGACTTAACAAAATGGTATAGTCATTAACCAAGAACAACATGTTAATATCATTTCCTTATCGAAGGAAAAGACATATGCAAGAAGATCCCATAATTGCCTCCCTTGTTTTTCAGGAGATGGCATTCCTATTGAGTTTCAAATTTGTTGTTATCTCTTAATAAATGCAATGGGTGAGTGCTAGAAGCAATCCCCAACAAATTTTTCAACTCATAGAAAGCTCCTTGTGACAACATATTTTATTTTAAAGTATCTGTCTCAATTGTTGTAAGAAAATAAAATGAAGATAACTACAAGGATCACAAGCTAGCAATATTCACTTATAACACACACTTGCTTCCAATCAAATAATGTAAGCCCAACACCAACCATGACTTTACATGATGAAATAAAATAAACATGGATAGGTGTTCTAAGAACTTTAAAAGACTATTTCATTCAATATCAAAAGAGTTGCAAAGAACCATATGCTCAAGTTTCCATTGATTCTAAATCATAGGCAAGTCATAAAAAAAGAGGGCTACTTGTATAGTTCTTTTTGGGGCCACTTTCAATACATTATGAATCTCAAGTATGATAGAGTTTAATATTATATAAACCAATTATGATGACACAACCTCTACCAAAATTTCAATAGCCTAATACATAAACAAAAAAATGATATGCATTTTCCCTTGAGGGAAAGGATGGGGCTCTTGAGAACCTGGAAATGGATTAGAATGACCTAGAAGAATACAAGGGGAAACCTGGTGTGGACTTAATTTCTGAACCCACGATAAATGGAATAAGCCATGAATAATTGATATATTAGGATGGTTTTTACAATAAGAGAAAAAGACCTCTTATAGATCTAAACACACAATTTCAATGGAAAGGTGTGACCCTACAATAAATTTACATTTAATAATTAAAATATTTGTTCTCTAACTACTTAGATACATAACATTGACGCCATCTTTTATGTAACACCCCGGTTTTGACCCAGTTTGCGCTAAATGTATATGATGTAACTATTGTAATTAATCATGGTGTGGAGTTAAAGGCAAAAGCCCCACCATTGATTTAGTGTTTTATGTTTTGGCGGTTAAAATCGATGCCAATGGTATTTTTTGCTAGCCGACACATTGTACTTTTGGACATCATGTAAATATGCAATTTAATTAAAAACCCACAACCAGCTATGTCAATGCAACAAATAATGAGATGGGAGCATGATTTCCTAAATATATGGGGGGATGTTTAACCTTGAGCCATTGGGGAAAAGCCATCTGTCAAAAGGAAAACACATCAAAACTGTCAACTACCCATTTCTTGTCTTTTTCCCCAATCATTTATTTATGCCAGAATTTGGTTGAGGTGGTTATTGCATGGGAATGGGAACAGTATGGGAAAAAATTTGAATTGGGAAGAGCACCCATTTTTTAAAAATGTGTTTTGAATTCATGGGAAAGAAAACACCCAAAAACGTATGCCCATTCCCTCATGCATTCATGTTTTCATCTTCCCTCACGTTTTGGGGAGCTGTGGGGCGTTTTTTATCATCCATCCTTATTCACGTGGAGCTCTAATGCAGCTGAACCTCCCTGGGTTTTTATCCTTCACGTTTTCAGTTGTTTCCTCATTGTGCATGCCCAAGAAATCTGTTTTGGTGCTATGGAGTGAATGACCAGCAAAGAGTTACGATTTTGTGGTTTGTAGCAGCCGATTTTGCTCATGCAATGCCCAAAATTGCTACTAAATTTGGATTGCTCATTCTGGGTTGTTTTTCCCCATTTTACTAAACCATTTTTGGTTGCAAAACGTTTTTCCTCCACCAAAAATTCCGTATCTTGTTGTGTGTGCATATTTTTCCTTGGTCTGAACTGGTTTGGAGTGGAATTGGTTCTAAACTAGCTTGATAAACCTAGTGTAGGAAGGAACCTCACAAATAGATCCAGAGGGTTTGGTTTTCTTCTTTTCACACCTTGAACAACAATGGAATGGAAGGCATAGCCTATGTGATTGTGTAGCAGAGAAGGGGATGCTTCCTTGTGTTGGGTGTGTAGATATTTTAGGATCCAAGCCCGATCTAGTGCAGGTGTCCATAGCTCGGTGGTTGAGCTCACTAGCTTAGCAGTTCAACCTTTCCAGCTCCTTTGCAGCCTAATAAACCCAATTGTGTTGGTTTGGATGACTTTTGTTGTATCCTTGGCTACGTGTGAGCCTGCTGGTGTTCCTTAATCCTTGTGGGGATCATGCCCATCTTGGGGGTGGCAATGCTACTGAGAGATTGATGAGCGCACTGGCCTATGGTTGGGTGGAACGTTGCCGTAACGTAGCTGGTTGTGGGACAAACTTCTTTCAAGATAAGTATTATTATTTGCATTTGTATTTTCTTAATGAAATATGATGAGCATGCCTAATGTGTTGAATTGATGAATTGCTTCCACTGTATAATTGAAATTGTATGCATCTGTGTATGTTTTCTTTCAATGCATTTTTAAATTACGTTATGGGGCTTATATTTCCTAGATTTGTGATGGCCTGAATGACCGTAATATGTCCAAGAATTCTGTTAATAGGTTGAATTTCCTGACATAAATCTTCCTTCCACAACTCTGCGGAATGTGGGATGCAAAAACGTCCTTCTGTAAATTTTATTTCCCACAGATCTCCTTCCGCAACTTACGGGATGCTGGATGCGGCTTCACAATCTCTATTTCCACAACTAATTATATCTGCAATGGTTTATTCCGCATGCGATATGCGGGATCGCAATTTCCATATTTCCCCGATTCCACAAACTCAAGATTTCCGCACTGTTGATTCTTGCGAGGTGATTCTCAGCCGTTGATATGTTTCAGATGCGAAATAGATTGTGGCTGTCAATTTCCATCGCGATATTCCTCTGTCGTTTGATCTCCTCTGAGATATTTCTTCATAGATAGTCAAATTAATCATTGACAGGATCAATTTCTCTTCTATTAGGAAGTTAGAGTATTTATACACAAACTTGAATAGAGTGAACGCAAGATGAATTCATGTCTCTATGGATTTCTTCAAAACCGAGAATCCATCAAAATACATAAAGAATGCAATCCTCTGTTTTTTATTCAACTTGACTGGAATTACAAATTCAGATAATTTAACACTCTTTCACACTGTCTACTTTCTCTCACTCATTCCTCTCATTAGTCAGTGAACTTCGAGATTGATGCTCCTGCATCAATTAGGTAGCACTATGGTCACGTTCTCTCTCTAGTGGATGGGAGGGGGCGTGACATTTTAGAATGCTTTCTCCTCAAAGCAAAGGTAAGGATGGATATTGTTTATGAAAATGTTTTGCCTCCCATATTGTGTCTTCATATGGAAAAAATTTCCACCTAATGAGATATTCCTTGAGTGTTCGAGAACGAAGTCTTCTTTCTCTGGTTGTAATAATTGCCTCTGGTTCCAAAATGACCCTACCTTCGTCATCTAACATAGGAAGTATTGTTTGCACTATTTGATGTTGCCCCAAATTTTTTTTTTAGACATGATACATGGAAGACATTGTGGATACGAATTTTATTAGGTAAGTGTAATTCATATGCATCTTGACTAATTTTCTTGGTGATTTGGTATGGTCCATAAAATTTTGGGGCCAACTTGGTTTTTCCTCCTTATTTAAGAGATACCTATTTATAGGGTTGGAGTCTTACGAACACCTAGTCTTCTACTTCAAATTGTCTCTCTGTTCTGTGTTGATATGCTTGTTTCCTCATACAGTTTTGTGTCGTGACTAAGTTATCCTTGAGTAATTTAATTGTTTTTTTAGTTTTATCTAGTTGGTTCCTTACTTCTAGAACATTAATGTCGTTTAGAACCAAATCCTTCCAATTTGGGGGTTCATACCCATATAAAGCTTGGAAGTGAGTCATTTTTGTGGAGGTGTGGCACATTGAGTTGTACCACCATTCTGCTAGGTGTAACCATTGAGACCAATGGTATTTCTTATCTGTTACGAAACAACATAGATAGGCTTCTAAGCATTTGTTTACGACTTCAATATAACCATCTAATTGGGATTTGTAATTCGAGCTCTTATTGAGTGACGTGCCCACTTGTTGAAAAATTTCCCTCCAAAATCTTCCATTAAATTTCGCATCTCTATCGCTGATGATGACTTTTGGGAAGCCATGTAATTTGTAGATATTCTTGCAAAATAAAAATGCAATTTGTTTTATTGTGTCTGTCTTTTTTATTGCCATGAAGTGTTCAAATTTGGTTAATCGGCCAACCCTACAAATATTTTGTCCTTTCCTTCAGATGGAAGTACCCCATCGATGAAGTCCATTGATATCTCTTTCCATTTCTAGTTGGGAATGTGTAGGGGGTGAAGTAACCCTGGGATTAAAATGTTTTCAATTTTGTTCCTTTGGAATTTGTGACATTCTTCCACATAATGTTGGATATCTTTTCGCATCCCCTTCTAGAGAAATGATCTTCTTGCATTATAGTAAGACTTGAAGAATCCCACGTGTCCTGCAGCTAGTGAATCATGGGATGGGCCTTCATTACCTTAACCTTGAATTTAGAGTTTGAGTTTAAATAAATCCTCCCTTTATACCAAAGGATATTATTTTCCCATTCAAACTTAGGGTCATGATTGGAATTGCTAATTATAGTGCTTGTTTCTGGGTCCTTAGTGTATTCGCTTCGTATTCCATCTAGCCATTCTGGAATTGCGACTGAAATGGGGTAAGAGGTAATATCCTGATATTTTCTAGAGAGTGTGTCTATGACTACATTTTCCTTCCCCTTTTTGTGTATTATTTCCATGTCAAAAGAAACGATTTTTTCTATCCACTTTTGTTGTTCTATGGACAATGTTTTTTGTTGAATTAGGTCTTGAAGACTATTGTGGTCTGTGCGGATCATGAATTTTATCCCTAGGAGGTATTGTCGCCACTTTGATAATGACTACATAATTTCCAAAATTTCCTTATCATATGTAGACTTCAACTATTCTCGCTTGTTTAATTTTTTGCTCTCAAAGGCTATCGGGCGTTCATCTTGCATTAGTACTATTCCCAACCCATAACCTAAAGCGTCACATTCTATTACAAATGTTTTAGAGAAGTATGGGGTAGCTAGTATAGGTGTGGAGGACATAATTCCTTTCAAAGCTTCTTCATTCCACTGGAATGCATTCTTTTTTAGAAGGTTTGATAAGGGTGTGGTTATGTGAGCATAATTTCGGATGAATCTTCTGTAGTATCTAGTTATCTCGAGGAATCCCCTTAAATTGGAGATGTTAGTGGGTTTGGGCCATTCTATGATTGATTTTATTTTTTCCAGATCTACCTTGACTCCTTCTTTAGATATTACATGACCAAGATAGTTCACTTCTTCCTTACCGAACGTGCATTTGGGAATCTTGGTGTAGAACTGATTTTCTTTTAATAGAACTGATTTTCTTTTAAAATAGAGAGTACTTGTTCCAGATGTACGAGATGGTCTTCCATGTCTTACTGTATATGAGGATATCATCGAAAAAAACTAGTACAAACTTCCTCAGGAATGGCTGAAATAACTTATTCATAGTTTCTTGAAATGTCGATGGAGCGTTAGTTAGCCCAAAAGGAATTACCTTAAACTCATAATGTCCTTCATGGGTATGGAAGGTTGTTTTTTCCACATCCTCTAGTATTACTCTAATTTGATAATACCCTGATCTCAGATCTAGTTTCAAGAAGTACCTTGCGCCATGAATCTCATCCAACATTTCATTGATGAAGGGAATGGGGAATTTGGATTTAATAGTTATCTTGTTTAGTCCTCTATAGTCATCGCATAGCTTAAATGACCCATCCTTATTTCGTAGCATTACTACTGGTGCAGCATAAGGACTCTAACTTTCTGTAATCACTCCACACTTCAACACATCATGGATTAATATTTCAATCTCTGTGTTATGATGGTGTGGAGACCTTTAGGGATTAACATTGATGGGGCTTGATCCAGACTTGATTTCGATGACATGCTCAATCTTCTTTTCTAGTGATAACTCCATGGGGATATCTTTGAATACCTTTTTGTACTTTTGTATTAGTCCTTGGATCTATGGTTGACCCGGTTTAACCCCTTCTGAAATTAATAATTCCATCTCTTGTCATTGTATGACATATGTTGGTGCTCCCTTTCGAATTAGCTTCTCCATTTTGTGGGATGACACAATTTCTGTGCGAGAGGGTTGGAACCCATACAACTTGTATTTTTCACCTTTCCACTTAAACTTTATAAAGTGTTCTTGGTGGTTGGATAAGTAGGTACCTAATGTTTCCAACCATTGAATTCCTAATACTGCATCAACTCCTACTGAGGATGCTGCATAAAATTCAGACTCAAGCTTATAGTTTTGTAATTGTAACTTAACTTTGTGGCATTTTCCCACTTTTTCAATATTCTTTCCATCTGCGACCATTACCTTCATGTTAGGTACTGGATATATGAAAATGTTAATCCTCTTTGCAACACTTACATCAATGAAATTATGAGTACTTCTTGTGTCGAATAGGGTGACAACATTGTTATTTTTTATATGCCCTTTAAGTTTTAATGTCTCTGGTTTGTGTATTCCTATTATGGTTGCAATCGATATCTTGGGTGTTTCTTCATCTTCTGAACATGATGGAGGATTTTGGATGTCACATATTTCTTCTATGTCAGATTCATCGATATCTGGCTTGCCTTCCTCTTCTACTTCACATTGATATAGGTTCTTGGTGGTCTCTTTTTTCAAACATCTATGTCTTGGGTCCCACTTCTCTCCGCAATATTTACACTTTCCTTCTTTCATTCGTTGGATTTATAAAGTCGGCTCGTTGTCACTTCTTAGATGTGGTGGCCGGTATTTGGTGTCGGTTTTGGTATTTTGGATGAGATTTCGATCTTTATCGTGGTTTTTGTTCCATGTTTTATTTTATTTTTTCCTCAATGATTTTTTCCTTGCGTCTCGCCTTGTCCAAGGTTGAGACATTTAGTAGCTCTCGTTCATCCTTGATATAGGGTTTTAGTCAGTATACATAATTTTGTAGACGCTGATTGTTTGTGAGTTCTGGCACACATGTCTCTAGGGATTCTCACTCGTCAGTGTATTCATCGACGACCTTTCTGTTGCAATATTCTTGTGATTCTTCCAAATAAGTCTTTTCCTTTAAGTCTTCAAATATTTTAAAGAAGTCGTGTTTAAATGTGTTCCAATGGAGCGTAGTTTCCTGTGTTGTAACCTTCCACCACATATACCAGTTATATGCCCGAACTTCTAGTTGCATCGAGGCATACTTTATCATTTCTTTTTCGGATATGATATTGTGTATGGAGAAAAATTCTTTTGCCTTGTTGATCCACGCCACGCTTTGTTTTGTTTCGCCATCAAATTTTGGAAATTCTAACTTGGATTTCGTTTGATATTCACCTATGTGTGGTCTTCGAGGAGAGAATGATTGTTCAGTATTTGGGGAATGATCGTGATCAGTCTCTTTTTGTAGGATTTCCCCTTTACGTGAAATTGTCTGATGATGTTTTGTATTTGTTGAGCTTGAGGATGGTTTCTCTTTCCCTGAAACATTTCCATATTTTGCGATGTATTTTTCATCTAAAAACCGCATGATTTTTCTTAATCTGGTTTCGAAACCTAATGCCATCTCTCTTCTTACTCCTTCCATCTCCCGAGATACAACTTCGTTGAATTCCTTTTTTACAGTGTCTAATAATTCTTCTTTGCCTTTATGTAGCTCTCCTTCGATTTGATCTGGCCTTGAGTGTAAACCTTTGAGATTTTTAGAATCCTGCACTTAGTTTTTTTTTCCAAAATCTCCATTCGATCCTTAATTTCCTTCATCTCTAGCATCTTTCTCGTGCATGGAAGAATTTTCTGATATAATGGTGAATATATATATATATATTAACTTGGAGAACTTTTTAATAAATTTCATTATATAATAATAATAATAATATTATTATTATTATAATAATTTTTATTAAATTTGAACTTGTGAATGTGTGTAGATTGGTGGATGATGTAGGAGCGCGCAGGATAGAGAGAGGGGAATGTGGCAGAGGATGGTGCAGGCGGCGTGAGGAGAGCGAAGAGTAGTGGGGAGGAGGCATAGAGGAGGAGAGGATTCTGGAAGCGAAGGTGGACGGGAGGGAATACAGGGAGGGCGCAAGGGAAAAGGCGACAATGAGTAGTGGGGAGGAGGCGTACAGTAGGAGGAGAGGATCCTAGAGACGGAGGTGGATTGGAGGCACGCGATGGAGGAGGGCGAGCAGGGAGGAGCACAGGCGATGTGGAGGCAGGCGCAGTAGGGGGATGAGTGGAGGTGGGGAGCCAAAATGGAGCATAGGCAGGAGTGACAGGGAGCCAACGGATGGTAGAGCATGAGGAGGGTCGGCGACGGGGACAAAGTGGGTGGGAAAGATGGTGACAGGGAGCATGGAAGGGAACGAGTGTGGAGCAGGTGGATGGGAGGTTGGGAGACTGGAGTGGCGCAGTAAGATGGGAGAACGATGGCGTGGAGAAGATGGGGATAAGGGAAATAAGCAGGAAGGAGAATGATGAGATGGGTGGAACTGCAGAAGGTGTGAAGGAGCGGCACAGCTCTGATACCACTTGGTGTGGACTTCATTTTTGAACCCACCTAAATGGAATAAGCCATGAATAATTGATATATTAGGATGGTTTTTACAATAAGAAAAAAAGATCTTTTATAAGTCTAAACACACCATTTCAATAGAAAAGTGTGACCTTATGATAAATTTACATTTAATAATTAAAATATTTGTTCTCTAACTATTTAAATACATAAAAAAATCGATTCATCAATCCAAGGTTCACTTACTATATAATCATGTAAGAAGGAACCTAATGGAAAACAGAATAGAAAAGAAAAGTTGGGATAGGTTGTAGAAGGTAGACTTAACCCAAATTTTTTTTAGAAGGAATGGAATCCCCTCTTTACATAAGGAACTCCATTCAAATAATATATTAATGTCACCATGAATAATCCTCAAACCCTAATTTCCAATCTAACTGAATTTTATGAGGTCTTAGTCAGTTTATCCAAAGTCATATCGATGCATACTTTGATGAAATCTTATATGTATCTCTCCATGACCTCCTCTTTTACTCTTAAAGCACATATTTCATCTTGGACATCTCTTAATTATATGCACTTATTTTGCACAGTTAATCAATCTTGGAAATTTTAACCACAAGATCATTTAGCCATCATTTTATCTCTATCCCCGAGAAGGTGGTGAGTCCATTAAACTTTTCAACCAATGTGGTCTAGAAAGTGATAAACTTCAACTCATATTTCTAACTTTTCAACCAATGTGGTCTAGAAAGTGATAAACTTCAACTCATATTTCTATTTGGTGAGGATCTTCTCTTGATAAAAACTCGTAGGCCTATTCATTTCCTTGATTATTGTACTTCTCTTGAAAAATACTTTACTCCTCGTATCATCCAGTACATCACAAATACTAATCAATTATTGCAAAATGTCCAACCTAACATCCCAACTAGATTCGATATGTATGAATCTCATATGTAATACCCTTATGAGCATATGAAAACACTGTGTAAGAATATGGCAAGTGGGTAAGTAAAGTATAATATGATTATATTGGAAATTAATAAATTAAATAATAGTAAGTGGGTAAATAAAGTATAATATGATTAAATAATAATCTAATAAAAAGGTGCACTTGGGGTTATATCTTTATAGGAGTTGGCATGGGCAATGAACCAATGAGAGGGGAAGTAGGGGAATACATAAAATAATATTTTATTATGGAAGGCCAATTGTTTATTTTCTAAGTCTTTATTTTTTAACTATTTTGTTTTATGTGACTTAAGGGCATGTATTCCTCATTGAAGTTGAGTTGTGCATGCAATCTTTGGTAGGGATAATGTCTCAAATTTGAAGGAAATAATTTAGGATTCTATCATTCGTAGGGGTGATGTTGTTGAAAGGGAAACACTACCAAGATGGATAACAATCCATAGTGTGCAACCATGAAATTTTATGTGGAATCCATGATTGTGTTCATGAGTTATTTATGGATTAAGAGGAAAGTATTACAATTGAGTTTTCCCTAGCTTCTAGTATTAGAGATTCTTATCCACCTTGTGTGGGAGCACTGGAGCGAAGTGAGATAACTTGAGGGACTATATGGTAAAAAAGGGGATCACATTCCTTGTGCTACACAAGATAAGGGGGGAGAGAAGTTGGTGAGTGGAATTGTTTTAGTAATATATGCGCTAAAATTTAAGTTCCATAGATGTAAGATTTAGAAATTGGGTTGAGAACCAAATCCATCGAAAGTAAATTCACCTTATTTTTTCATTGCTCAACACCGTTATGTACCTTAATAGAGAATAAATAACATAATGACGCAATATTTTAGAATGAAAAGCACAGACTTACCACAATGATAGAAAATTGTAAATAACCAAACATTACAATATTAGTACCTTTATTGATGGAAGCAATGTTCACTTACCTTTTTTAGGGGAAAACCTCCAATTGAAGTATACTTTACAATACATATTATTCCATTGCTTCTAAACCTTTATATATTTTGTAGTGAAGGAAATTTCTACTAGGAAAAATAGTAAGCCATGTTAATGAAGGAACGTTCTAGTAAGATGAACCTTCTAGTAAGTCTTCTACAAATTTTACTTTCACACTATATCTACTTCATGGGTGTGATTTAATATAGATGACCTCATTTCATATAATCTAACTATATATTTATGGGGGTTAGACTAAGATCCTAACATGCCCTCCCTTTTAAAAATAAACATTGTTCTCAAAGTTGTAGATGCAAATATTGTTGAAGTATCTTTGAAGGTTCCCATGTAGCATCATGAGGTTGGGTGTATTTCATCTAGATTACAAGGACCTCTTGGATGGTGTGCTAGTGGAGACAATATTCTTATTTGTCAAGGATGGCCTGGTGTTGCAACTAAATGGAACCTTCTTCATTTAAGTTTGGAAAGATAGTTTGAATGTGATGGTGAGAGATGGCCACTTTCTTAAAGGAGGATGCACAGAAGATGGGATGAATATTAGAGTGGCTAGGTAGCTCCAATTTGGAATCCGTGGGACCAACATGTTTAAGGACCTAATAGGGCCCATAAAACTTGGGATCAATATTCTAATGGTGGTTGTCCTTAAGTGAGGTATTGTTATAAGTGTTAAGCTTTTAATGGTTATATCATATCTTATAACATTTAGCATCATAAAAACATAACCATAAGCAAAAGTATCACTGAAAGATAGACAAGCACAGCCACACAAAATAATGTAAAGATTTATTTTGGGAAACCCTCATGGGGAAGAAAACCCAACAAAAATCTCTTTGTATAATATGTATAAAAAGTACAAGACAAGACCCTAGAGAGGTGCACCTCCCTCCAAGATATATATATATATATATATATATCCTATGTGCTATACACAAGTGAGTGTGTGTTCAAATCAATGAGGAACACATCTCCTCTATTGATACTCTTTTTGTCACTTGACTTTTAACCTAATAAGTCATCCCCACTTAACTAATTGGGCTGAATTCACTTAGGAATAATCAATACAATATTATATTATATTTATTAGGGTACTATTGACCCGGCTTACAATAGATGCTTTACATCACGACTGTATCATGACCAATTACAATAGTAACACCCTGAAAAAGGAATAATAACATCTCCCTTGGGTTACATCAGTAAAATAGATTTACAATATCCTTTGAATTTATAATATTCAACACTCCCCCTTAACGAGAAGGTTATTATACTGACAAAATAATCATAGACAATAGGAGTAATGAGAGAGAGTATCTGCAACATCTATACGTCATAGGAAGTTTTCACAATCAGTAACTAGAACAGTTACTCTTCAATGTCTTCATCTGCATCGTACGATCACTTGATCCTTTTGCAACAACGCTTCGACCTTTCGATCCTTCGTAGCAGCACTTTGATCTTCTGATCCTTTGCAGCAACACTTTGATCTTTTGATCCTTTACAACAACACTTCGATCTTCTGATCCTTTGCAGCAGTAGTACAATACCATATGCATTTCCAAATATGGAAGGTTGAATTTTGTTAACCCCATTTTTATATGGACTGTCACACAAAAAAGAGGTAAATTTCACTATATTTTCATCTTTTTATTACTCTAGAGAAGAGAAATAAAGGCATACGAATAAGCATATCGTGGCAATAAATGAAGGAATTTATCTTAAAAGTAGGAATTTATCATCTAGACAAAACCAAAGAAAAACCATGATTCAATCCTGAAAATATAAAGTAAAAGGTTTAAACATTCTTGGTAGCACTTGTTTCATAAGGTGCTTTTACCATAGATAAAGTTGAGCTGCTACATTCTTGCAGTTGTGGTACAATGTAATGACGCTTTTTATCGATTGATTGCATTGGTTTCACTATTTTTTTAGTATATATATATATATATATATATATATATATATATATATATATATNTTCTGATCAGATGGAGAAAATATATATTGTTCCTAAGGTCCTTCCTTGCTTTTGAAACATTTATTTCCTTAAGAATATATTAATCCACAACCATCATCATGTTTTTTTGTATAGCAATAGATCTTATATGGAAAAGGGAAGGATAACAAGTGACTTTGACCTTTCAAAAACATCACAATATCCAATTGAGATTCTGACATGATTGCAGATATCTCTTGAAACATTCTCATGCACATTTCTTGACATACTTGAGAATAATTAAGATTAAGCAAGATAGGATAAATGAGCATGTTCACTTTATGAAGTTACACAAGTGAGTCAGGGATAATTTTAGGGGCGAAATTTATCCCATTGGCTATTTTTCCATGTTTTTCTCCAAAAAAAGTTCACCATTTTGCTTGTTTTGAAGCCTCGTTTCGCCCAATTTTGATGGGGTAAGAAATTTTCACCTTAAAAATAGACAAAATATTATATAAATGGTATAAAATCCTTGGAAATTAAAATATTTTTTGAAAAATATCGCCAAACATTTTATAGTTGACGTTTTAAGAATTGGCAAGATTCGCCAACATTTATACACTTTTAAATAAGTATGGTTCCTTAAAATTATCCCTGAATCGAGTGAAAAAAAATACGAAAAATATGTTACAGGAAGGAACGCAAATTATACGCTAGTGTAGAGCTTATCAACCATAATTTATCAACCATTAAATTACATATGCATAGAAATGGTAATTTGCTAAAAAAAAATGGTCCATATCATGCAAAAACCAAAGTTTCTCGGTCATTTGGCTTTGCTTGCACAAGTTTCTCACCGTTTCAGCAAGTTTATGGTTTTCATGCACTTCTTGTCTAGCCCTTCTGTCAAAAGGTATAGCCGAATATGTTTCCATGTGGTCTTTTTTGTTACATAGGGAAAAGCTTGAAACACTAAAGGTAGTCGGCCTTGGTCTCTTTTCCAATTAAATGAATGTGCAGGCTTGGATTGGGTGTCTCCGAAATTCAATATTGGGGGTGGGTGAATATCTTCAAACGTTTTTAAAACATTAACTTTAACATAAATTTTCAAATATAGTTTTAAATTTGGGTTTCAAGTTTTAACATGTTTTAATTTGTTTTTATTTTAGGTGTTTACCATGTCAATAGTTTTTATTTTAGGCATTTTAAATTTTGGAAATGACAACAAGGAAAAACACAATAACTAGTGATAACTAGTGACTATGATGAGGAGGAGGAAGGTGATGATTAACTAGTGACTATGATGATGAGGAGGAAGGCAATGCTGATGGCGAGGAAGACAATGACGATGACGATGATGACAATGAAAATGTCTATGATGATGATGATGATGAAAATGATAATGAATATGTCGATAACGATAGTCAATGACCATGATTATGAGGATGACGATGATCATGACAATCAAAATGATGGTCACAATTAACAATGACAATGATGATGATGATAATCATGACGATGGTGGTGATGATGATGATGATAATCACGACGATGATGATGATTGATGACGATGACAATGACATTTGAGCTGAAAGGTACCACATTTGCACATAAGGCCTAGCGCACCCCTTCTCTACCTTAGACCAACACCAAATTGGAACATCATTTTGCACCACTATATTAAATGAACTGTATAATGATTTTGGCACTTAACTTATCACAATCACACTTTATTTTTGGGATATTTATACCATGATATATTGGATTGCCAAAACCAAATCAACTTTATATTATGTTAGTGTTTTAAATTTTAAATGTTGTTGATACGATATTTATAATAATAATTTAATTTTTAAATTATAGTACAACTAAACATTGAATTACCTTAACTAATCTATGAATTGGGAAAGACATGAACTGAGCCAAACATATCAAATAAAAGGTGACAAACACACTTCTTTAGGCATTAATCTTTTGCTTAAAACAAAATTTCTATTATTTTTTTTATTTTTCAATCCACACTTATATTTTATATTAAAATGAAGTAAAATTCACCACAAGCAGCTAAAAAAACGTGCAAAACCCTTATTTAAACCCAATAAGTGTTGTACTTTGCTTTTGAGAATTAAAAAACACCCTTCGGCTTTGTTTCGGCTATTCCAAACATTATTTTAAATGTTATTATTATTATTATTATAAGAATGACATATACATGAAATTACTTTCTACAACATGTATATTGTAAAATGACAATATATAATATTTTAAAGAAGATGTCTCCACGAGACCATGTTGTTAACCACGTGGTATTGTTGGGTGTTTCACATGAAAATAAACATTGGGAAAAGTCCTAATCTCTTATAGAGTAAAAGGTGGTGGTGTTAGGTTAGCATGGTAGGATGATGCAACTATATAATGTCTAAGGATGAACATCATCCATGGTCATTGAATCATGCATGCCCCTTAAGCCTAAATAACTATCGACTAATCAGAGAGCAATAAGTATTATTATTACCACTAGCACACATGTATAATTGCCAATAATTAATTAGAATATTGGAACAAAAGAAAACACAGGATGAATGATGAACATAACACATAAATCCTCTCCAAGACTGTGCAACCATAGAAAATACTCTTCCACTCACTATAATTATAAATATTAGTATTTTGAAGGTGTTGCGTTCATGGGAGATGCAATACAATGATGAGTTGATGACACGTCCTTAGATATATTGTTTATCAAACTTAGCTCTGATCTGCCCACATTGATATGTTTGTGATAGGTGTACTATGGATGGAATCCTTTTGTATCACATAACACCATACACTAGTATTTATTATGAAAATTACAATGATGATGATGATGATGACAATGATGATGATGATGATGATTATGATGATGATGATGTCAACGATGATAATGCAAAAGGCCTTTACACTTATAACTAATATATGTTGTTGATGATGACAATGCAGACAATGCCGATGAGATGAATGATGATGAAGACAATGTAAATGATGATGAAGTTGACAATGATGTGATTATATGATAATGGTGATGATGACGCTGACAATATTAATGATGATAATGATAGTGACGATGAAAATGAGAATGACATTGATGATGACGAGGATGATGAGTCTTATAAGAAATTTTTGGTAGAGGTAAATAAACCAAGTTTCACTACAATCTCCAAGATTAAAATGTGCTCAATCATAGTTATAAGTTATGCATACTTAAAATTGTAACCATATCCCACTTTTTATGCATGCTTTAAATAGTAACCATATCCCATATGCTTTAAATGATGACGATGATGAATTAGATGACAACAACAATGATGATGTTTTCGATGATGACAATGATGGAATGATTATGATCATCATCATCATCATCATCATCATTGTCATTGTCATCATTATCATGATTATCAAAATAGTCATCATAATTGTCGTCATTGACATCATGATAATGATGATTACTATATTCATCATCATTGTGGTCATCATTAATACAATCATGGCCCATGATCCCTATAAGAAAGTGTTTGGATCTAAGTGAATGATTTGTGTCCACGAAATGGCCCAATACCCAATATGCATTCATGCTATTCCAAATCCAAAAATGATTCCTACATTCTAGAAATAGGCTAATTTTTTAATCTACATGGTCTATGTAGTAGTATGGAACCTCAAGCATAACCATGAGTCCTTGAAGCAATTTTTAAGGATTACGTCATTTCCATTATCATAATAATAATTATTGGCAACATCATCATCATGTAATCATCATATTCGTCATCATATAATCATTGTGATCGTCATCACTCTGCCATCATTGTCATCGTCATCATCAACATCATCATAATCATCCATGTCATCATCATCATTTTCAATGTTCATGTCATTTTCACAATATCCTTTGTAGTAACATGGATCCTTGGGAAAAAACATGAGTCATCTAAGCAATTGTTAAGGATTGCATCATTTTTATTATCAAGATCATCATCATTATCATCATCATCGTCATATAATTACCATTATTGTTAATTGTCATATAATCACATTGTCATCATCACCATCATCAACATTATCATTGTTATTATCATCATTGGCATATTCCATGTCATCATTATCACATAATCATATCATCATCATTATCACCACCGCCACCACCATCATCATTGTCATTTTCACTTTCATTTTCATCGTCATTGTTATTGTTGTCATCATTCATTCTTTGTTGATGATGATGATGATGATGATCAATATCACAATGATAAATATAATGATTATGATTATGACAATTATGGCATTTTAAGATTTGTAAATATTCACCAAGGTCATTGGCATTGTCATCATAACCATCATCATTTCCATGATCATGATAATCATCATTCATGTCATCATCGTCGCTATCGTCCTTGCCTTCATCATCATCATCATTATCGACATTGTCATAAGTTACTCATCATTACCTTTGGCATACTAAATATCACCTACCCAAAAGATGTGATTAGCGGAAAAGGGTCATGGAGGACACATACGGTCTATGCATGAGAAATATTTTTTTTTAAGAAGATCAACATCATCATCCTCATTATATTCATCATTATTATCATCATCATTGTCATTTTCATCATCACCATCACCATCATTCATTTCATTTCCATCATAATCATTGTCAATGTTGTCATTGTCATTAACATCATCGTCATCATAATCACAATTGTCATCATCATTGTCATTGTTGTCCTCATTATCAACAATAGTATCATCATCATAATCATAGTCATTGTCAATATCATCATAATTATCCTCATTGTCATCTTTAACATCAGGGTGCACAACTGGATGCAAATGTGGATAAAAACATGGACACAAAAAATGATTCGAATATCGATGCAACAAAAGTAGGAGCAAAAGTGAGTGCATAATGGAGTGCACCAAAGTAGATGCAAAAAGGGATGCAAAAGTGGATTCAAAAAGAGATGAAATTGTGGATGAAAAACATGATGTAAAAATGGATGCAAAAGTGGATGCAACCATGGATGAAAAATTGAATTCCAAAGTGGATGTAACAAAAGTAGATGTAAAAGCAGATACAAAAGTAGATGCAAAAGTAGACGTAACAGCCAACGCAAAAAATGATGTAAAAATGGATGCATAAAGGGATGCAACAACTTATGTAAACTTGGATGCAAAAAATATGCAAACATGGATGCAAAAGTTGAAGAAAAAGTGGGTGCAAAAATAGGCACAAAAATGGGTGTGAATTGGGGCACGGAAAAAGTGGATGCAATAGTAGATGCAAAAAAAGATGCAAAAAGGGAGAAAAATGTGGGTGCAAAAGTGGACAAAAAATGGATACGAAAGTGGATGAAAAAGTGGGTTAAAAAAAAGTAGATGAAAAACTAGACTCAAAAGAGGATGTAAACTTTGATGCAAAACTTGGCGCACTAGGGGATGCAAAATAAGAAGAAGAAGTGGACGCAAAAAATGATGTAAAAAAGGATGCAAAAGTGGATGAAAACATGGGCGTAAAAATGGAGGCAAACATGAACGCAAAAGGGGGCACAACAAGAGTAGATGCATGAACTAGGCAAAAAATTGGGCACAAAAATAGGCACAAAACCTGGAACAAAATTTGTCACAAAACAAGGTGCAAAACCTGATGCAATTTCTGCCATGTTTTGCATCAAATTTAGAAAAAGGACGAAAAAAGGCCTAAAATTGTGCCATCCTATCCAATAAAATTGAAGAAAAATACATTGAAAGATGGTCTAGACGCAAGAAAGGAAGCAAAAAGGGACATTAATCACAAGGTTTTGTTGTAGTGTCTAAAAATAGAATTCTTTACATTTTCCAAGGTTAGAGGTGGTGTGTTTGGATATTGATGCTCAATCAACTTATATACCATTGTAAAGATATTCGGTGTAACATCATAAAAAATTATACTAGATTAGATATCATTGTGGTCCCTCTAGAATTCTAGATTTCCTCACATAGAAACCAATGTTGTTTTGCATCAACTTCTCCTCCTTTTTTCAAAAAAATTTGAAATTTTAGACGAGCTCTTTCTTGCACTCCAACCATTGTGACATCTAGAGATCCTACCAACACAAATCCTTGTGGTCACAGTTGAGTTACAATATTGTTGTTAGTATGAGAACTACTACTACTTCCTCCTACTAACAAACTATTTTGTAAGTTATTCATGCTACTACTCATCTAATTGTACCAAGGTAATTATAAAATAGAGTGCAAAGAATGCATTAACAAATTATGTGAGTGGTCTTGAGGGGTGGTCAAAGGTGTGCTACTTCTATTTCTTCAAGTATTTACTTTCGCAAAAATGGGGGGTTCACTTTTTGAGACAGTACCATTTTTCAAGGGTCCTGATAACTCTATTTGTTCCGCAACTTTGTTTAGGGATGGCTTGGGTTACTGATCTGTTAAGATTGTATGGTTAGCAACTGAACCTTACAATATTTTTCCGTACTTGTATTTCCTCCCTGGTTTCTTCTTACTAGGTGATTCTATAATTCTATTCCTCTTCCTATTAGCCATAAGCTATCCAGTTCCTCTCTTCCATTTGTCTAGCATAGCTCATTTTCCATTGCATCATCTCTTTATCCATTCCGCAACTCTCCTTCTAGTTGCACACTTATTCTTTTTGATTTTATCATCTATTTTTCCATCAATATTCACATATTGTTGATCTTCTCGTTTCTCACTCATCCTTAGTGTCCCTACTAGATTCCCTCTCCATTGCACATAGTTTCTAGCTTCCATAACTATGTAATATCATCTCGACCATTCCATAAGGGTGTGATGGTTTTACTCAATTATAATCTAGTTCAATGACGGAAATCCAAATTCAAGCATCCAGGCCTTGATCAACAACATGACTTCTTTCAATAGTTTTCCTCGCACTCCTCTCTTGAGTTATTCTTGAGATTTAGACACAGATTGATTATTTTGAGCGAAAAAATCCATAACTTAATGAGTAAGGGTGTTTTCTACCCAGAAATCGACAAACTTGGTTAGGGGATAATCTAGATGAGTCAATTGTATTAGGTCCATTCAATTCCATTAAACAAGAATCCTCTTTCTATTGTGATATTAAGGATCTTCCATAAATCTTAATAACCACTTGACAAATGCTATTGATCAAGTGATGGTGATCCGTATAAAATATAGTGTCTAAGCATTGATGTCACCAACCCTCACAGTTCGACTGCCTATATTATGAATTCGTTAACCTTTTTATCCCACTAATATTGAATCTGACTTATCGACACATGTGTATTGGTGCAGTTTACGACATCCTATTAAAAACCAAGTCCCACCAACAAAACCATTTATTAGCGCAAAATTTGAGATTGTGTTCTTGTGCAAGGGCCAACAAAGGGCACCATTGTAGTCTGGTGTTCTGGAATTTTCAATCCCCCGAAAGGGAAGGTCTCACCCAAACCACAGTGAATACTTGTGTGTGATAAGGAGGGTTAATTGCAAGGATAATATTGTGAGGGTCGAAGTTCTTCATAGCATAACAATGCTCATCTTCATATTATCGGAACATATTTCAAATAACCATAACATGCATATATGAAATAGAAATATGACCTATCCATTAAACAACAAACAAAATACATATAATTCATACAAAACAATCAGGGGGGGTATTCCTTCATTTATATTATTGACAACTACTATTACATTTCATATCCATGGCTATGTGGCCTTACATTATCATCCGCTGAATGACTCATCGTTGTCCATAGAAAACCCATACCCTAATTACATTCGCCAAAACCAAGATACATAATACTAAACTTCAGTGTTGCACTGCTACAGTTCGATCTTTGTTTTGGTCTTCTTCTTTGATACTTCTTTCTTCATGCTTTTTGCTTCTTCTTTTCCCACTTTTTTCTCTCATCTTCCACTTACCTCATGCCCCTTTAAATATCCATGGGGGCGGACCCAAAACCATTCAGGTCATTATGTATTTTGTGAATTCCTCTTATTTACCCAATGTGTCCTATCACCATTAGGGACCTTTCCAAAAATGAAGGATCCAACATGGGGTGTAGGGTTAGGAGCAACCTTATGTTGTTTTTATGAAGGAAAAAGGATTTGTGAGCACTACAAGTTGTTTTTGGCCTACCCATTGTGACATGTGTGGGTGAATATCCTCCATATGGGGGACATCATGAGTAGAATGGTTCTCTTGGAAAATTTTACAAGGGAACTTAAATTCCCTCTTCTCTTTATTTCCCCTAACTACATTTTAATTGATTGCAACCCCTTTTTTAGGGTTATAATTGTTCTTTCAATTTGTATTCTTATTTTTACCTCTAGGTTTTTTACTACCCTTTAGAGAAATATAATAAACCAAATAAATGTTAGAGGTATGGATAGTGGTTGAGGAATTATGTAAATATTTTCTAGTTGTAGGGGAGTTAAGATAAATGGGCATTTGTACATTTGGTTTGTCATCTAGCTAAGCATGCCATTACTTACAGAACTGATTATGCCATCATCATCGGGTCATTGTAAGGTTTCAAAGGGTTGTGTTGTGATCTTCGAGATCACATGGGATTCAAGCATAAAGAATAATTAATCATGCACACATTAGTAGCAAGACGAGAATATGGGGAAGGGTACCCAACTGCTTTATTACTCTTCTTGAAAATATATTTGTACAAATATATGGGAGGTTAGAGTGATTGCACCCACTTCAACTAATCACCCATTTAAAGTGTGTTTAATATATAATTGTATGAGTATGATGATAATGAATATATCAAAGGGTCCCCTCAAGATATCCCCTACCCCAAAGCTCTTCTTCATCTCGAAGCGACCAAGAAGTATACAACAAAATCCTAGGCCTCTGCTCCTACCGAAGTAGTCCTCACTATGCATCGACCATGCATACTAGAAATTATAGTAACTCATATGCAACAACCACCAGCTGGATAGGATGACACAACTGTACAAGTCTCTACCATGACTTGTTACTCTTCATCCTTTGTCTTCAATCTCGTAGTAGTTTGTCGAAGTCTCACCCTCTCTCTAAAAATGTGGTCAACTACACTCATCGCTAGGAGGTATTTTGGTTTAAAGCCTAAACCTTTCTCATCTGGATAACTTACCTCAAATTAAGAATATGTATTTTGTCTCTTTGTCTTTCGATACCATCTCTTTTCCTTTTATATTCTAAGGTCACAACCCACGAAAAACTTTTGCAATTCTACACTTTGGGGCTCAATCGATTTCATTGTTCTTTGCTTCATCATATTTATCATTAAGTCTTTCTATGCATTTGTATGATGTATTTTGCTTGAATTCCTTTGACACCTTCTTCTAAAAATGCTTTTCAGTTTCATTATGCTACCTACTCATGTGTATGTTTTGTTGAGTGTTGTGAACCAATCTGATTTATAGAGTAATTACCTATAAGAATAGGTCAATAAGGTAAAATCCATAATGAATGAAAATATATGAGTAAAATTTGAATGATGATTTACAAATATAGAAGGTCCATATATATAATCGTTAAAAGGGAACATAGTGACTCTTCATAAGAGTTGCGACCTAATTTATTATTATTTTCATTTATTTATTATTCTTTATATTATATGATATATATTTATTATTATATATATTTTATATTCGTAACATTTCCTTCCTCTTTAGAAATGCTTTATCCTCAAAGCATATTTTTTTAAACACTTTGTCTTGTGATATTCTAAGCTTGTAAGTGTGATACTCAATGAAACAAGTTGATATAATCTTCAAATACTTGAACTAATGTAATGCATTTTCTCGAAAGTGATCCACTACAAATCTACTTTCATTGCAATCATTTGATGATTGGATATTTGGATAGAAATTATCATTCCAAGCTTCCATAAAAAAATGTTAACTTTGTTGGAATATTTTATATTCCTTGGAAGGTAATAATGTCTTTGTATTATGTCGGAAGATATCCACAATATTATGTAAAAGAGTAATACATTATATCCCATATTCATCATGGTAAAGTATACTCTTTATATCCATCATTATATAAAGAGATGTTATTTAGGAGAATTATACTATCCCACATGTAATATGTGAGAGTAATTCCTCCTCATCTTTTGGTATATAATAGGGTCAAGGGAGTCACATCGCATACAACAACTTGATCTTTCTGTATTGTATTGGGGTTTTTGGCGTTGCTCTCTTGTAAGATTGAGGAGATATTCTAGAGATAATAGAAGACTACCTTCCCATGGACGTAGCCCAATTGGGTGAACCATGTATATCTAGTGTTCTCTTTTCTCTTGTTCTCTTTTGTACTTATTGTTGATATATTATTGTTTTGCATAGATAGGTAAGCTATTTTAGCTTGACCCCTCTTTACAATATGGTATCGGAGCAAGGTTGCTATGATCTAGCCCCTTCTATAGCTTTCTAACAATTTTATCATCTGGCCATTGTTTATTTTGTAGATTTGCTTTCTATCCGGTAGCCACTAGGCTTCTCTTCAGATATGGGCATATTTCTGTAAATTTTTTTAATGTCTAACCCTAACTCTATTTTGTATATTTTTGCAAAAAAAAATCAAGGGTTTATTGATGTTGTTTTTGTACATCTATATGCCTTTTGGATTCTCCTCAAGGATATCTATCTTCCGGTAGTCAAAACGACATTTTTAGTACAAGTTTTGGTATACTTTATGTAGGTTTCCATCTTCAGCATATTCAACACTGCTTTCGGCCTAACACTTGGCATTCACGACTGTTCCTACTGAGAACCCATGAATATACTACTGACTCTTGACTTCCAGTGGGTAGATGCACGAGTGCTTCGGTACAATCATAACTATTCCTACTACAGACCCGCGAGTATACCGCCTCACAATTTTCCTATGCAAAGACCAGCTAATGCTTTGGAAGACTCATGACTGTCCTATGCAGAGACCTGCAAATAGCCTTCAGAACCATGACCCTGTCATGCAGCACCCACGATTATCAGTTTTTATTCATGACTTTCCTATTGGAAGACCCATGAATACCTTTTCTTGGCACTTTTAAGGGTTGTAAGTAAAAAAAAATTCCCTTTGCTGTTTTCTACTGTGTTTTTGCAAATCAGTACGGTAAAGTGTATCAGTTTTTTTCTATTCTGTATTTCTTTTCTTGTAATTTATATCTTTTGAGTTTTTTTATTTATTTTCTTTCATTATGACTTCAGAAGTAGCTTATGTTCCTAAACTTGTTCGTCCTAACTATCTTGCATGGAAGAGAAAAATGATTGATGTTCTCAGGAGTAAGAATCTATGGAGTATTTCTACTGATGAACACAAGAAACCTTCTGATGGTAAGGATGTGGCTATATGTGAAGACAAATGTGATCAAGAAAGAGGGCTCATTGGTCAAACGGTTGTAGAAAGTCTTAATATAACTATTAAGGAAGAAGACAACTCGGTTGAGGTATGGAAAACTATTTCTTCTCTCTTTGGTAAATCTGATAATGTTTCTACTTATTAACTTGAAAAGAATATTTTTGAAAAGTATAATTTTATCTTGTTGAAGTGAAAAACTTAAATAAAAAACTACACAACTGTAGTAAAGATTACAAGAAAACAGACACCGCTCTTATAATTCTTATAGAATAGAAATTGACATCTTGTTTTGACATGTTCATTCAAACTTGGAATAGAGCTCTTGAATTATCTCAAAGTACGGCGAAACCTACTTATGATGCTTTTTTAAAGGGTTGATTAATGAGCAAGAAAGGTTAATTGTTTCAGGACAACTCTCACCTAATAAATATCTAATTGCTCATAGTCCTAAGAAAAGTTTTAATAATGCAAAAGGTTCTTGTTCACACACTTCAAAACCTACTAATAATTCTAATGCACATCATTAAAATAGTATGAATAATAAAGTGTATGATCCTTGTAAGCATTGTGGTAAAACTAATCATCCTGAAAAGAATTGCTTTAAATTGAAACTTTTAATGTCTAAAGCTAAAAAGAAAGGTTCTAATGAATCCCATGTAGCTTTATGTGCATATGTTGTTTCTTCTAGTAATTATTCTTCTAATGTGGAATGGATAATGTATTTGGTGCTTCTAAACATATGACTGGTAATGCTTCTTTATTTACATCTTATGGCAATAATAAACACATATCTCAGAAAGTATCTATAGGGGATGATAAACAACTTTTCATAATTGGTTCCGGTAATATTAATGTTGCTAATGGTCAATTGGAAGATGTTTTTCATGTTGAAAATATGTCCATCAACTTTATTTCTATTTATCATGCATGTCATAAAGGATATAAATTTGAATCTTGGCCTAATAAATATGTTCTTAAAGATATCAATCATAACTTTAAATTAGTTTCTTCTAGTCCTATTGATCATACTGCTAGTTTATATAAATTTACTAGTTTTAATTCAACTAAAAGACAACCTTTGTATTCCTATGTTGCCCATGTTGATGAACTAAGTAAATTATGGCATGACAGATTAGGTCATTTCAATTATGGTAAAATGAAAATGTTAACTAAAACGGTGCACGACTTATCTCATATTTCGTCTACTAACTGTGTATGTGAAGGTTGTGTTCTTGGTAAACATCATAGAGAAATGTTTGATAAAGGTAAAGCATGGCATGATAAAGAACCTTTGCAATTAATTCATAGTGACATTTGTGGTCCTCTTGAAGTTCCTTCTATATCACATGCAATCTATTTTCTTACCTTTATTGATGACTTTAGTAGAAAATCATGGGTTTATTTTCTGAAACATAAAAGTGAAACCTTTTTTAAACTTCAAATTTTTAAATCCTTCGTTGAAAATGAATCTCGTAAAAAGATTAAGACTTTAAGAACTGATAATGGGGGGGATTTCATTAAGAAATACTTTGAAGATTTCTTATCTAAACATGGAATTCAACATCAAAAGACGGTTCCTTACACACCTCAACAAAATGGACTTGTTGAAAGGAAAAACAGAACTTTAGTTGAAATGGCTAGATGTATGCTTTATTCTAAAGGATTACATAAGAAATTTTGGGTTGAAGCCATAAGTTGGGCTAACTTTATTTTAAATAGAGTTCCTACAAAAATTGTTAAGCATGTTACCCCTGAGGAAAATTGGAATGGTAGAAAACCTGATATTAGTAACTCTAAAGTGTTTGGTTGTGAATGTTGGGTTCATATTCCTAATGAAAAACAAAAAAAGTTAGTACCCAAATCTGACAAGTGTATATTCATTGGTTATTCTGAGGATTCTAAGGCTTATAGGTTATTTGATCCTTCTCTTTAAAGTGTCATACTTAGAAGAGATGTTCAATTTATTGAAGTCTCTACACTACCCGAGTCTATAGAACCTCATGTTACTCTGAATATTCCCTTACCACATGTTACTCCTTCCAGTTCTATGACTGATCTTAATTCACATTCTTCCTCATGTTCAAGTATTCCACTTGAATGTCTTGAATATCCTGAAGTAACTTTTGTCTCTTCTAACCTTCCTCTTTGGGCTCGGAAAACTCTTGAATCTGCAAGAAGTGATATCTAAATCCCTTCCGATACTCGGAGAACTAGATCTATATTTGCTCTCATGGCCAAAGTTTTAGCCACATATGATCCTACTACTTATGCTCAAACTATGGGTAAACCTCATTGGGAACAAGCTATGACTGCTGAGTATGATTCTCTTATGAAGAACAATACTTGGTCTCTTGTTCCTCTTCCTTCGGGACATAACTTAGTTGGTTGTAAATGGGTTTAAAAAAATAAATTTACCATAGACAGACAAATTGAAAAGTATAAAGCTACATTAGTTGCAAAAGGTTTTAATCAACTTGAAGGTATTGATTATAATGAAACTTTTTTCTCCTGTTGCTAAAATGAATACAATAAGAACCATTTTATCTATTGCTTCATCTTATAAATGGGAAAGACACCAAATGGATGTTAAAAGTGTTTTTTTAAATGGTGATCTTAATGAAGACATTTATATGCAACAACATCCTGGTTTTATTAATGTTGAATCATCAAGTTTAATATGTAAATTACACAAGTCTTTATATGGTCTCAAACAAGCACCTAGGGCTTGGTTAGATAAAATTGATACTTATTTATTGAATCATGGTTATAAGGGTTGTATATCTGATCCTAACATTTATGTTAAGCATGTTAATGATAATATCATTGTGATTGTTTTATATGTGGATGATCTTATTATCATTGGATTCAAGATATGAAAAGTGAACTTCAAAAGCAGTTTGAAAGGACAGATCTCAGTATATTGCACTACTTCTTCTGTCTTCAAATTTGGCATATGGAAGATGGTATTCTTCTCTCTCAACCTAAGTATTCTACATATTAATGTCTCTTTTCCACATGAGTGATTGTAAACTTGCTCCTATGCCTTTTTAGTCTGGTGTAAAGTTAACTATTGAGTGTACTACTCCTCTTGTTGATGATACTCTTTATTGTTAACTTGTCGGTAGTTTTGGAGACTTTCCTTCCGGTGATTGAGTTCTTGGTGTGGCATGGCGTTTTAGAGAACAGGGTTTCGGGAGTTTTTTTTGGTGCTTGTGCCCCAATTCTGGGCCATGCAGGCCTGTGCATGGGTGTGGTGGTAGGGTGGCCTGGAGCCCTAGTTGCATATGTCGGTGGCTGATGGAGAACCTCGAGGCCTGGAGCCTAAGGGTGGGGTTGTGGGGAAGGATAGCGGTAGGAAGGATGGGGATGGGTCAAGTAGTGTGCCTGGTTCAAGCGGCTGCCTTCCTAAGTCTCATTTTATCCCAACTATTCAAGTCCGGTGAGATGCAGTAAGAGGTAAGATCGAGCTATGGAAGGAGACTGACCTAATTGGGAAATTTGTGGGAATCTAGCCCACGGAGAGGGACCTAATCCAATGGATTCAATTAATTTGGAAGACTAAAGGCCATTATGACTTGGAACTAGAGGCCAAGGGATTCTTCACCCTTATATTTCTCAATCAGGAAGAAAGGGACAGAATCCTGGAGGGAGGTCCGTATTTCTTTTTCTTAGTTGGTCTATATCTCAGACTTTGGAATGAAAGATTCAACCTAGGAAATAAAGATGTCACGGTGGCCCCGGTGTGGATTCACCATTTCTCTCTACCCAGTGAATTTTGGGATCTCGATACTCTAAAGGATATTGGGAACTCCCTTGGGGAATGTGTGAAGGTGGCTGAGCAAACTAGGTCACAACGATATACTATTTTTGCCTGCATCTGTGTCTATCTGGATCTATCGATGGAACTCCAAAAATCTATCTGCCTAAACTGGGAGGATGAGGAATGGTTTCACCCTATAGACTATGAACAACTTCCCTTTCGTTATCATCGATGCCATGAATATGGCCACCTTGGTAGGGATTTCCCTTTGTTGATTAAGAAATTGACCTCCCCTAACCAGAGGCATGAGAGTGAGCCATATCGGGAGGATTTTTCCCAGGTCAAGAGTAAAAGAAAAGGTAGAGGAGGAGGTCAGGCCAAAACTAGGAAAGGTTAGGTGGGTAAAGACCCTAGGTCTATTAACCCCTTTGAATCCTTAGAAGAGAAGGATGGTGTTGAAGGAACCGCCAAGGGCAAGGAGGTTCAGAAGAAAATTCCTAAACAACTCTTAGAGTTGACGAAGGAATAAGAGCTCTATGTCCCTTTGGAAGGTCTGGAGGAAAATGAAGTGGACGATATGGAGTTGGGTGAAATTGATCTAGATGCAATTGAGGCTGAATTTGGGAAGAAAGGTAAAGGATATGTTTCCAGAAGGAAAATAGAACTTCTCCAAGAGGAAATTATCATAACTAGAGCCCTCCAGGACCTAGGAATTGAACCTAACCCACAAAAAGGCAGCAAAAGGAAAACCACAGAAGGTGAACTTCGTAGAGGAAAGAAGATTAACCAACAACGAATAGCGGAGGTACGAGTGAACCTCATCAAATTAGGTCAGTACCCCGCCATCCAGGCGGGCTTCTTTGAGGTTAAAAAGGTTTGTTAATGAAGATTATATCATGGAACATAAGAGGGTGCAGTCACCCCAGGAAGTGGAAATCTATAGCTAGGATATGGAAACTATGGAAAAAATTAGGGAGAAGATATGGAAAGGGAGTAAATCTATGGCTCTTGATGCTGTCGGAATGGTTGGTGGTTGTGTGATCCTATGTCACCCAAATGCTGTGGATCTCATGGATTGACATACCACTCATTTTTCATGTATAACAAGCTTCTGACACTTGAGCTATGGTTATAAAGGCTCGTTGATGAATATCTATGTCTCGAGTTCTTTCCCCAAGAAATAGGCCATTTTAGATTTCTTGGAATGGGTCAAGGTTCTATATAAGTATAGGAACTAGGTTATTGGAGGTGAATTCAATCTCATTGCCAATATTAGGGAAAAGAAAGGGGTTAATAGATCCCTAGACAAGTTTCAGGAATCCTTCAATGACTTTTTGACCCAAAGCCCAATGGTGGATATGGAAACAGGGAATGGGTGGTTCACTTGGAACAAAAAATATGGGGGTGATCATTTGGTGGCCTTGAATATTGATAGATTCCTGGTCTTTGAGAATATTGTACATGGTACAAGAGAAATAAGAAAATATGTTCTCCCTGCGGCAAGCTCTGACCCATGGTCTGTTTGCCTCAACTGGGATTGGTCAAACTCTACCTTACGTGGGCCTTTTAGATTTGAGCAATTATGGCTGGAGCATAAGAACTTTAAGGAGTTGGTGGCCCAATGGTGGCAAGAGATGGTCCCCCCATGGTTATAGTTATGTATTGTTTCCAGCAGAAACTCAAAATCCTGAAGACCAAAATCCGTACATGGAACAGGGAAGAGTTTGGAAATATCTTGGAGGACAAGAAAAGGCTGTTAAGTGAGATCAAAATAAACAATAAAAAGGGGATGGAGGAAGGATGGGATGATCACATGAAGCTAAAGGAGAAGGATATTTTGGGACAGTTAGAGGCTAGGGACGAACAAGAAGGGGTTTTCTGGGAACAGAAGGATAGGGTAAAATGGATCCAGGAGGGAGAAAGGAATAGTAAATTTTTCCACAACTTGGTTATCTAGAATAGAAATAGCTCCAAAATCCACAAGCTCAAAAATATGGATGGTAGCAAGGTGGAAACCTAGAGGTAAATAGAGGAAGAGTTGTCCCAACATTTCTCTGATATCCTTAAAGAAGATGGTGTAGATTGGAGCAGAGCTATAAATAGGATCACTGACCTAATTCCTAGAACCGTGACTAGGGAAAACAATGAAATGCTTGTTAAACCTGTTTCTATGCAAGAGGTGGAGGAAGTCATCCACTAGATGGCTCTGAGGAAAGCCCCAGGGCCAGATGGTCTTACTTCAAATCCTTTCACCACTTCTAGGATTTAGTCAAGGAGGAAGTTCTAGAGATTGTGGAGGAATCTAGAAATAAGAGAGGAGTTCTCAAAGCTTTCAACGCTAATTTCATCTCTTTGGTCCCTAAAGAGGTTGGTGCTGACAAACTTGACAAATTTAGACCCATATCCTTGTGCAATGTAATTTACAAAATGATATCCAAGTTTATAGCTAATCACTTAAAACCCCTCCTCCCTAGGCTCATTAGCTCGGAGCAATCTGGGTTTGTGGAGGGAGGCACATCTTGGACGGGTTTATCCTGGTCCATGAGGTACTTCATTCCTTGAAGAGATCAAGAACTCCTGGCATGATGATCAAACTAGATATAGTGAAGGCTTATGATAAACTCAGCTGGAAATACATTAAAAGGATGTTGGAGTCCTATGGCTTCTGCCCTCAATGGGTGGAATGGGTAATGGGGATGGTAACATCTCCTTTTTTCAACATCCTTTTGAATGGCTCCCCTTCTAGAGTATTCTAGGCATCTGGGGGCATTAGGCAAGGGGACCCACTGTCTCCTTTTCTCTTCATTCTTATGGCTGAGTGACTGAGTCGCCTAATTCAGACTCAAGTAAGAAATGGGAATTTAAGGGGGCTCAAGATCCATGTAGGTATGGACACCAAAACTCATCAGCAATTCGTCGATGATACCATGCTCATGGGCCACCCTTCAGTCCAACAATCCCAAAGCTTTAAGAACAGTTTAAATCTCTTTGCTATGGTCTTGGGCCTGGCCATCAATCTCAATAAATTGCAGGTCTTATTCCTGAACACTGCTCTAATTTTGCAAAGAAATATTATTCGGATCCTTAGTTTTTCTCATGGGGTGATGCCCTCTAAATATTTGGGGATCCTGCTGGGGGTGGGAGTGTTGAAAAAATCCTCATGGCAATAGGTCCTTGATCGTATGAAACATAGGCTCTCTAGTTGGGTTATTAGACCTTTAAACCTCCCAAGTAGACTAGTTCTAGTCAAAGATGTGCTTCATGAAATTCCAATCTACCTTTTCTTGATTCTTTCAGCTCCCAAATCGGTTCTTCATGAAATCAAGAGCCTTCAAAGGAACTTTCTTTGGGGAGGAAGGGAGGAAAAAGAAAAGTTTTCTCTGGTCAGCTGGGAAGGCATCTGCAAACCCAAGGATCGGGGGGTTTGGGGCTTAGAGACCCTGATGTCATGGCGACAATTCAAGGAGCTAAAGTATGGTGGAGGTGGTCTAAATACACTGAAGAACCTTGGGCCATACTGTGGCATATTAGGTACGCCAGAGACAAACCCAAATACCAATTGGTCTGGCTCAATGTCGATCCATCTGGCTCACCAATTTGTCAAAAAGCAGTGGGAGGGAGACGTTTGGTGCAGGACCATTGCTTCTAGGATATATGGAATGGTGAAAGTGCTAATTTCTAGGAAGATTCCTAAAATCAGCTGCCAAAATTGGGACAGCTCAAAGATGGAATTGGTTGCGTGACAGAGGCCGGGAAGAAGGGAGAATCAAGGTTCCGTATTACTGGGGAGACCATGCCTTAGATGGTAGGAGACAATGGAATTATCAGGTTTGGCCTAACCCTGACAATGATGAGGAACTTAGATTGTTTCAGGAGGAGCTACAACAACGTTTTGTCAGGGTTAGGAGAGAGCCAAAAATTCTTCGTTGGGGCTACGCTAAGAAGGGGGAGTTTAGTATCAATGAAGATTATAACATCAAGATCCGTAGTAATGAGGAAGGGAATGGGATTTGGAAGAAAATTTGAGATACCAACCTGTGGCCGAATGTTGATACATTCTCTTGGCTAGTTTCCAAAGGTCGTATTCTAACTGGAAAAAACCTTAAGAAATGGGGTATCCTAGGACCTACTCAGTGTCCTCTGTGCTACCAGGCAGAAGAAACCCTGGGTCACCTCCTTGATGGTTGCACCTTTGTGGATTCCATTTGGGACAAAGGGGATTTTAACTTCAGAAGGAGTGACAAACGTTGGGGGTTCCCTGCTCAAACTCTTAAAGAATGGCACCCCAAGGCCTTCAAAAATATGATCATTTGCTCCCTTTGGGAGGATTTTCCTGGTATGGTTCTATGGTGTATTTGGAAAGAGAGGAATGATAGGATATTCAAGGACAGAAGGCAGAATGTGGATGAAGTATGGATGATTCTTCAGGATAACCTTCTCTCCTCAATACGCAGCAGTCAATGGGATGAAGAGGATAATATCACCCCGAAGGAGGAGTGCCATGTTGCGGTGAACTAGGGTATTGATAAATCCCAGTTGCATGGTTTCTAAAGAAAAGTGAAGTTATACAAACCTTCCATCTCGTCACTCTAGTCTCCTCCCCCACCATGGGTCTTCAAGCATAATTTTGATGGTTCTTCACGAGGAAATCTGGGTCCTGCTAGATATGGTGGTGTTTGCAAAGATACGAATGGCACAGTGCTAGCAATTTATCTGGGAGCCATTGGCTCGGGAACTAACAATTGTATAGAATTAGAGGGCCTGATAGGGGGTCTTAAATGTCTAAGAGATGGTTAATGGTTTCCTGTTATAATCGAAGGCGACACCAACATCCTGATTGACATTAAGTGTGATGGGATAAGCTGGTGTAAATCGAAGCAACGATATGTTCTTTATTTTTGAAAGGATGGAAGTTAGTTGTTGAAGTAAAAAGGACGTCAAAAACATGATTGGGTTGAGGTATATAGGGTACAGGTTGGATCTAGAAATGATGTCACCCCCCCTCTTTTTATCCTAGGGAGGTTCTGCCATCCTCCATAGCTATCCGTTGTGACCTAGTTATCTTGTGTAATTTGGGTTTTGGGTCTGTGCATGTCCAAGAGCAACCTTGCAGAGTGGTGTCTCTTCTTTGTGTAGTAGGAGGTGGAAGCTTGGGTGGGATGGTTTTCATGGCTCCCAAACGGTCTTTGAGGTAGGAGGGGGTTCTGGGAGAGGCTTTTGTTGCTTCGGTTGGAAAGGGAAATAGGCTCCTTAGGAATAAGGAGGAGAAACGCTCTGCTTCACGTACCCAACTACATGCCCAAGAGGCTGCAGAATCCTATAAATATCACATGCCCCTAGCCATCCAGTTGGAAATTAATAAATTGGTTGGGAAACTGTGGGAGGAGGTGAAGGTGAAACCCACTGAGGAGTTGCACAAGGAGGTGGTTGACTAAGTAACTGAACCAATAAACACAGCGTTCCGTGCATCTGCCTATGATCACATGTTAATGTAGTACTGGGTAAACATGCAGCTGGTCGGGCACTCTTCTATTTCTCTGGGAGCGAATATGCAAGGCGACGAGGAACCTATTCATGTGTGGAAAGAGCATAATGAGGAATGCCACTTGATTCACAGGAAGCTAGACATGGTGCTTGGAAGCTTGGGAATTCCTTTTTATCCAGCGAATATCAGGCAGCTGGAGACTCGTAGACCTCATGCGAGGGTGTCTGGTAGCAACATGATGCATGGTGACGGCCCAGCTGGATCTTCTTTGGCTTCTGGTAATCAAAGCATGCCTTTGATGCGGCCCCTGCTATAGGCACCTTTTGGGGTATCCCTGGTATTAAGAGGATTTGAGTCCTGTGTTTTTCCTTTGGTGCTATGTTTTTTCTCATCTTGTTTTTTGACTTTGTAATGATTTGTGGACTCTTGTCCCAGTCAGTCCTTTTTGTAATGAGGGGTTAGTAGTTGTTAGAGGCATATTACTGTTTCTTTTTGGGTGTTTTGGATTCTACCTGTCCATTCGGTAGGATTGAACATGTCTGGTGCAGTTTCACAATGCACTTCTCTATTAGCTAATCTGGCTTAGCATTTTCCTTGTGATGTAAACAAGCCTTTCTGATGTAATACAATGCCTTTTATTTACAAAAAAAAACTTGTTGGTAGTTTGATATATTTAACCCACGGCAAACCAGATATCTCTTTTGTTGTCAGTATGATTTCATGATTCATGCAGCAGCCTCATGAAATTCATTAGCAGGTATCCAAAAGAATTCTAAGATATTTACAAGGGACATTGTATTATGGTGTTTTTTATTCAAGCGGTGCTATAGTTTTACTTTCTGGTTATACAGATTATGACTGGGCAGGTGACAGTTCTGATCGATGGTCAACTGTTGGTTATATATTTCAACTTGGTTCTGGTCTGATTTCTTGGTCCAACAAAAAGGTGAAGACTCTTTCTTTATCGTCAAGTGAAGCATAGTATAGAGCAGCCAAAGAAGCTGGTAAAGAAGCAGTTTGGTTACGACAAGTTCTCAGTAAGCTTGTTCTGGTTCTGAAATCATCCACTGTGTTGAAATGTGACAATCAGGGTGCAATTCAACTTGCTTACAATCTGGTATATCATTCCAAGACAAATCATATTAATCTTGATGCTCATTACATTCGAGGTCTCGTCGCAGATGGTATTCTTTCTCTTGAGTATTGTCCTACCGAGCAGTAGGCATCTGATATCTTCACCAAATCCTTAACATCAACGAAGTATATATATATCTTTATTCTTTACTGGGTAAAGAAAAGATATCATCAAGGAGGAGCAGTAATGACTCCTTCCTTTCTTTGTTAGTTGTCTTTTCTCCCAACCATTATTAAGGGGGAGTGTTGGAATATTTTATTTTCCTTGGAAGGTAATAATGTCTTTTTATTATGTCGAAAGATATCCACAATCTTATGTAAAAGAGTAATACATTATATCCCATATTCATTATGGTAAAGTATACTATTGATATCCATCATTATATAAATAGATGTTATTTAAGAGAATTTTACTATCCCACATGTAATATGTGAGAGTAATTCCTCCTCATCTCTTGGTATATAATAGGGTCAAGGGAGTCACATCACATACAACAACTTAATCTTTTTGTATTGCATTGGGGTTTTTGGAATCGCTCTCTTGTAAGCTTGAGGGGATATTCAGGAGATAAAAGAACACTACCTTCCCGTGGACATATCCCAATTGGGTGAACCACGTATATTTGGTGTTCTCTTTCTCTTGTTCTCTTTTGTACTTGTTGTTGATATATTATTGTTTTGCATAGATAGGTAAGCTAGTTTACCTTGATCCCTCTTTCCAATAGATTTTGTATTTGCTCTTTTTCAATGTTGTTGTTGGTTTTCATGTAAGAAGAATATTGTTTATTTTCTTATTGACTTTGTCATTGGTCGTAAAAACTCTTATGATTTGCGTGGCGATATGGCCTTTGAGCCACTTGTGGAGCGTTTGTAGAAACCTAAAAATTTTGTTCTTCTAGTCATTTATTGGTTGATAATAATTCAATGGAATGTTTATTTGTTCCTCTTCCCATATTTTGGACATCCCTTTCTGAGGATTTTTCTAGCTTCTGATATTTTCACATTTTTATTTGTTCAATCAATTCTTGATTAACGCTTTGTAAGGATGAGTTTTCTTTGTTTTTTTTTGATAATTTTGTCTGAAGATCTTGATTCTCCTCTTCTAACTTCTGATTGCACTGCTTTTTATCCTTTGTCTTCTTGATTTCAACAAGTAATTTTTTACTATGATCTCTTAGATGAGAAACCTCTTCTTCTTTATCCATGATAACTTTGTCCATTTCATTCTACATATTCTATATTGATTTTTATTTTCCTATGACAATACCTTTGAGATATCTTTGTAGTCTTCAAATGACAGGAATTTTGAATCTGACTTCATTTTAGCGTCCTGTAATGTGTTTTTCTTTCTTTTATAAGAAAAAAAGAAAAAACTTTTTCCTTGCGTTGAAAATGAATGTACCTAATGTGTCTAAGCAAGGTCACCCTAGAATTATATATGTTTTGTTTTGACACATTGATACAATTTTAAATTGAGATTTGAATTTGTAATCATCAATAGCTAGTTGTAGGTTCTTAACTTCATATTTCTCATTATATAGACTTGTTGTTGAGAATGTAGTTGACATTGATTTCAAAGGTATTCATGAATGACAAAGCAATAAACCAATAGATATGGTAGCAAAATGAATTCTGCAACGACAACGAAAAAGGTTGAGTGTATGAGTGAAGAGAAAGTGCATAGACTGTGTGAGATCAAAATTGTCTGTGAAGAGCGTTGTAGGAAGGAATTGATCGTTCCACTGATCAATTCAACCACATATTTGAAGATCTTTATCTTAGACAGATTAACAGTGCGAAATGGAGAGTTTTAAAGAGCATGTATAGATCCACGACTGGAATCAATTTCGGTGAAAGAACGCCTGAGATAAGCCCAAACTAATCATCCATATGGGTGAGATCATGTGGTGGAGATTAAAGGTGGAATAAGATCAGCGGATGAAGAATATTTCGTTGTTAAAAGAGCGAGGAGGATAAAAGGTGAGTGGGGATGTGAAATCTGAAACCAATCATTGGGAATAGGATCAAGATCGACGGATAAGGTTGATCATTAAAACAAATCAATGGTGATCAATGATTTCACTAGGAGAAGTTGCACGGTCTAAGAAATTTTTGATGTGCGTAGAATTTCCATGAAATTCGCTTCATCTTATTTGAAGTCCATCGTTGATTGGTGGGGATCATGATCCGACGACAGTAAAGACATTTCACTAGGTAAAGTGATAGGAGTTTAACAAGGGCTAATGGGAATATCCATAAAATTCCATTTAAATACATTTGAGGTCCACCATCGATCTAGATCTGACAATCCTCAAGGATTTTTAAGATTAAACTAGAAGGTGAGTTAACTGCGTGGATGGCAGAGAAATTCCATTTACAATTAAAACTTGGATGGTCAGGATTGAATATGCAAGGAGATCAATGATGGAGAATGATTTGCACACAAATAAAATGGAAGATCCATTAATCCGCATTAGATCGTATATCGGCGGCTACGAGTGAACCTCAAAGAAATAAACGGTTCAAAAGAAAAGCAGAAGGCGAAAAGTGGAAGACGAGAAATCAATGTCTAGAATAGTATGGGTTTCTGCTACCTGAAAGGTCGATGGTCAAGATGAAATTCAAAAAATATTGACCGTGCAGAAAGGATTCCGCCAGCAATATGTGGAAGGTGGCAAGCTGAAGGCGGATAATTGCGAAAGCAACGTTTGAGTTTTTGAGAACCCACTTTCTGCAACCCACGATCCAAAAGATAAACAGTCACAAAGAATCCCACAAAAGATCAACGATGCAGAATGATTGGTGTGGAAATATTAGTCCAGAAGAAGTAAATGACATTTTGGAAAAGTCACAAACCTGCATTCCGCTATCTGCATCTTATCTTAGATCAACGGTCACGGAAGTGCCCGTAGGAGATCAATGGTGTGGAACGTTTGGTGCAAAAATATAGGTTCGGAAATCATGGAATGATATTTGAAAAAGTCACATATCCGATATCTGATTTCCACCTCAAATCAACGGTCACGAAAAGATTGAAGGAGATCAATGATGTGAAATGGTTGAGGCAGAAATCTAAGTGCAAAAAGACATTTTGAGAAATGTTACAGATCCACGATCCATATTTCGCATCCTGTCTTAGATATATGGTCAAGAAGAAGCTCGATATAGAATCAGCGGCTTAGGATGATTTAAGAAATAGAGTTTATAGAAGAATGTGACTGGAATATTAAAACTATAAATCAATTAACATGAGCTTAGGTAGCCCGCATGGATTCTTCATAGGAGGAAAAGAATCCCACAGGAATTGGTTTGATGAATCCTGTGATCAGAGAAGGACGGAGCTCATAGATCAGAAAAGATTAAGAAGTTCTTAATTATTTATTTAATTAAAAATAGTTAAAAGGGCATGTTTCCAGAATGAAGATATGCATCTGCAGGAAATGTGAAGGTATTTATACATAGAGGGATGAGTAAGAGAAATTGTCTCTGGGGTCCAGATCATAAAAGCAGAAGCAGAGACTAGTGGGTGTGACAGATATTGAGGGGAAAAGAAATCTGAAAGATTACTAAAAACATATTAGGTTGGTGTTGATGCTTGGAAAAATCCCAGGTACTGACAGTAGGGATTCTCCCCAATAACCACTCCCATTTATATCATTTACTATTTGGAATGGGGAATCCATTCAGTTAGCGTCCCGACTACTGTAGAATTAAAATAATGCTTTAAGTATGTTTGACCGGTTGCGGCCCGATCCACAGTTTATGTAATTCTAAGTTTAAGATGAAATGCACGTGCCTAGACTAAATGCAAGTGATTAGGGAGAAAAATCCTCAACATGTGATGCATAGGTTCTTACCTCCCGTCTTATCCTTTTTCTCCTGAATCACTTCTAAGTTAAGCAAATCTACCATATTCTAATATACTCTAATCTAATCTAATCTATTCCCAAGAGGAACAAAGATTAAAAATAATGTGAGTAATGTACTGTACTATTGCATGTGAAATCCTACAGGTAGCTGTTCAAACTTTTCATACATAAATACAGCAGAAATATGTAAACAAAGATAGTCAAGTGAAAGCATTCATTACTCATGTCGTGCACAAGATTCGTAACGGAAATTAAAACCATTCAGAAATTGTAGAAATAGTTCAACAACTTAGAATGATCTCACAGTTGTATAGAAGACTAAAACAAAAATAGTTCGTCATTTAGTAATCCACACAATCCAATTGGAAACTTGTACAGTCCTTCCTCTAGCAAAAATTTGGTTCTCTTTATTCATAAAAGAAGTAGTTCTCATACAAATAGCTTCAGCATAGATGCACTAGAAAAAGTCCTCTATCTATTCTATTCTACCCTCATTTATACATTTACAAGTGACCTTTGGTTACCCCACCCTTTAGACTTCTTTGAGTCTTCAACTTACAAAATTTGTCTTCTAGTGTGTCACACTAGGAAAATGAAAATAAAAAAGAAATTTTACATAAAGTGCCCAAATAGAGACAAAGAAAAGTCCTAAGTGGACCTAGTTGGTTTCTTGATAAAAATGCCCCACGCATGAGCTTCTTCATTGATGACACGAAAGTCCACATTCTCTAGAAACTGTGCGGTTACTTCATGCTTTGCTAACTTGGATTCTATCTCTTTGACCTTAGGTGAGGCCTACATCAACAACTCCTCAAAGAGATATTTATGAACCAAAGCTTGCACAACCCAAATCCTGATTACTTCCTCACCAATGCTTCCAATATTTAGAATGCTTTTCTCATCCATCTACATCTTGTCCCAGAGGTTCTTCAAATGGTCATATTTGTCTGGAAAATCCTAGATTTAGGTTGCTACTGGAGCTTGACATTTATTGTGGGTTGTGCACCTTTTCTTGTAGAAATACCTACATTTTTCCACAATCTTTTATGGTTTTTTTCAATCTTTCTACCGCTTTGTTTGTTGAAATCCAATAGTGCCAACTCCATCTTCAATCCTCCTGTTGTCTTTTCGGGCATGTTGGAAAGAGAGGCCAAAATAGTTCCAATCTAAGTCAACTGAATTTGCACCAACTCTGCAACTTCTGATAACCTTTTGATGAACTCGGATGATTCGTTTGTTATTTCCTTCGGTCTATCCTCTATTTGTTTAATCTTATATATTTATTCTACTAATTTTAATTGAACCTGGTTTATCTTCCTTTAAAACCAACATGCTTGATTGCGAAAAGGAGTGATATCGGGTTGTTTTTCATTAGCTTTCTTGAGATGTGTCTCTAGCAAGTTGTTATGTATCTCTATTTATTCTGCTCTTTGGTTGGCCGCAGCTTTCTGCATTTCCAATTATGAAATATTTTTTTGAAGCTCTTTATTTTCTCCTCCAATGATGGAAGATGATAGTATTAGCTCATCCTTATATGATTCTAGAGCGTGGTATGCTTCTCTATGTATTTCAACCTTTGAAAAAGCATCATCATGCTTCCTCTTTAATTGTTGTCCTTCTTTTCTCTCTCTTACTAGAGTTTCTTTTATCTATTTCATTTTCTCTTTGTAGTATTCAGCATCCTCCACCAACTTCCTGACATTATCTATGTTGTCTTGTGTTGATGCTACGCTTGCCATTGCAAGAAGTCGAGGATCCTCATTTATCCTATGCATAAATTTCTTCTCATTCACCATGACTGCTACAGGTTGATCACCTACTTTCATCCTCTTTTCTGACCTCCTCACAATTATTTTCTTATTCTTGTCAAAAAAGATTGTGTTGAGGTTGGCCATTGCATGTTCATGGGATGGAGTAAATGATATCAATCCAAGTTCTACCAAGGTATCCTGGGCTTGGGTTAGTGCATCAACCAATGGACCAAGTAGATCAACTGGATTTTCATTAGCTTGGTCATGTTCTAGGTCTTGGTCATGTTCTAGGTCTTCCCTGTCTTAGTCTTCCTGCTCTTTCCTTTTCATCTCTTCAACTTCTTCCTTTTACAACTTTTCTTATGTGTCCTTCTACCTTTTTTCTTCCCTTTTTATTTGTTCTTCTTCTTCCTTAAGCATTTGAGTTTCTTCCTCTTTTATCCTCTGGGTTTCTTCTGCCAATAATTTCTCTGCTTCTTCGACTAACCTTTGGGCTTCTTCTTGCTTCCTTTGGCAACTTCTTCTTTCTATTTCTGTTGTTCAGAGGTAATTTTGTTGTTGCCTTTGCCTCCCATGGTTGTGATTTTTTTCTTAAACCGTTTGTTCAATGCAGTCATGTTACATGTATTCTGATATAGCTTCTCATCCTTGTCAAAATGATCAAAGTATTCGAAATGTACCCCCACAGATGCACAGTACTTTGAAACTTTGTCCCACGAGTTGTTTCTATGGAAAAAAATTTCCCCAAAATCGGAATTTTCTAGTTCTTTTACAAAACACAATGCACTCTTCACCTTATAAAACTTATAACTACCAATACAAAATGGTAGTGGTGGGTAGAGAACTTTCCTCATATCAAACAGGGAGTTCCCGACACCGTCTATATACAACTGTGGCATATTTGGGTAATATTGAGGGAGCCTTGGATCCTCCATACATCCTCAAATACAAACCTTCTTTAGAGAAATAGTAATCTCTATATTTCCCCACTGTCTCTAGTGCTCCTGTAGACATGCAATTGCATTCTTCAAGAAAAATCAGCTCGTATAATCGTATTAGAAAATCCTCACAAATGGTATTATAAAAACTGAAATACTTATGTCCCCACAAGATTTGATAAGCGGAGTATATAGGAGTCATGTCGGGATCCCAATCATAGTTTAACTTTAGGAATGGGTGAGTGCATAAGATACAATCAATCAAGAAGGAACCAATGTAGAACTTAGATTTCCTCTGGGTTAGACCTCCTAATGCTACAACTATGCATGATGACAAGCTATTTTCCACGATGTATGCCCAGTCAAAAATAGTGCCTTGCATGGCTACATGTTATATTATTGGAATCCAACTCATCTTATAAAACTTCTCATTTTCTCGACCAAAGATCTGGTTTAGCATTAGGGCTATGAGACGGTACGGGATGTGCGATTTGGCAGTCTCATATTCTCCTGAAGATTTATAGCAACAATGCTTCCCATAAATCATCATATTCTTAGCACAGTCGATCATGTCCAAATCAATATCCCCTACCCATTTATCTGTCATGAAATTCTAGGGTTTAGATAGCTTGCAAGCTTTGGCAATGTAGGAGGGGCTAAAAGAAGCAAAAGGATTATTTTTCATGTTTGATATGATCATAGTAGCCGCATCTTCCCGAGATAGGAGCCATCTGATCACCTCGACACAAGGGAAAATATCATAGCATGTAGCTACTTTTTTAATGGCGTACTTTCTGATGTTTACATACAATGGTATGTCCTCTAACCCTACATCTAGAATGGTCTTGTCCTTGATCATTTGATAAATTCCCCCCCATTTGAATTATGGCTCAGATCTTGTAATGTATTTTGTGTCCTCGTAAATAATATCTGTCTTAGGTAAAATCTCTACATCTGTGTGATCTCCATTGACCTGGGATTTATTTTTCCCTTTCTTCGACATGATGTTGTATGAAAACTGAGGCTGTACAAACATACCAAAACATTTCTTAGAGTTACTATGATTACCAACATGCATGCATCATTAATAGAATACTGAGATGAATAAAAAATGTAAGATAATGAATGAAACTTTAGATGACAAACATGAGATTTCATTCCAACAACTGCCTTTATCGAATCATCTTAAAACATCTCAAAAAGATATATGACACAACAAGAAGGTTATCAAACTACTTCAAACGAGATGGATTGCAAAATATGAAAAAACTGGACAAACTCCACACCTTGTGCAGGATTTATAACTTCGACTCCAAAAATAGTTCTACACCCATCGCTTTCTACAAGGACATATCAGGCTTCCCCTTTCTATGCAAACAAAAAAAACCCTACAGCAGCTCAACAAACCAGAGCAGCTCGAAGAACAGGTATGTATTCTCATCCCATGGATAAACCCTGAAAGATCATAAGTTGGCCAATGATGGTACCTTCCCCTCTCTCTACATGTCAATAAGAACCAGAGGTGGTACCATCTGTAAAACGTTCGACTGACCAAAACCTCGCCACTAAATCGGTCTGACGTAACAATACTCATGACTTGCGCAGCGAGGAGAGCAGGTGGGAAAACCCCCTATAGCCATCTTATAAAAATAAGAGTGCCAAGGGTTCCTATGTGTGAAACAACTAGAAAAAAAACCTCTATAGGTTGATGAGCCAAGAATATAACCCTATGAGGTTTAAAAAATGTTTTAAACTACTATGGCTTGGGGAAAAACCCTAAAATCGTAGACAGTAACTCCCCCCTCAACATTAATTTACCAACTACTTCAATAAAAAGAAACAATGATGAGTTTCGAAGCCTACCTGGAAAAGGGAGGCATGACGACTGGTGAACAAACTAGCTCGATTGGTTCATATAAAATCCAAATGGCAGTCTTCAGTTGGAGGCATTCAAAACGGCCAATGGTAACAATCCTCGGACCTCCTCAAGCTTATATAGGAAAAATGTAAAAACAATATTAAAAGCGACTGTTGAGTGGCTTAATGACCCATGAGTGAGAAAACATTAGTTGGTGCCAAAGTTATAATCCCTTATCGACAAATTTCCAAATCAGAAAAGAAAACTGAGTCACCCGTGACCACATCGGTTGAACTCGTGAAGTAGTTCCGACGTTATCGGATGGCTACAGGCAACTACTGCCGACAATAACTCTATCGGCTAAATATAAACTTCCATCGATAGTGGAAGACAAAAATATTTTTGAAAACATCGGCTCCAATATTGGATTTCTCTCGATGCTATCACGAGGACTCAACAACCCCTCCCAAAACCCCTCATCGGATAATAAACCAAAAAGCCATCGGTTCTAAACCATCAGTCCACCCATACGCATCGGCTTGAAAACATGAGTCATGACGATGCCATCGGCATGAGCTTCTGAAAAAGACTTGTTGATGAGATCCGGATAAGAAAATAAATCCTCCCTGATTGAATCAGCTTAAATCTCCGAGTTGGCCCGATACCATCGGAAAAACTTATCGAGATCTCCCGAAAAGCTTCCGCAAAACAACTTCAAACAAACCGTTGGAAAGAAAAAGAAAATTTTGTCGAGAATGTCGTCTCCAAAATCGGAGCTTTGTCGATGTATCGACAAACTCATAAAAATTCTTCCAAGACTCGATGAAGAGTAAGCAAAAGTCAGATGGAAAACTCGAGTTCTTCCAATGCGTCAGCTAGACATGATGAGTTCAGCTGATACACCGGGTGGAAAACTTGAGTTTTAACTTTGACAAAAAAAAACCTTTTCTAAATTATGAATAAAAAATCAACTAAGTCATGGAAAACAATCTTCAGAGAGAAAAAGTAGTCTAGGATATTTTAAAAGCTAAAATTCTAAGGAGGGGCCCTAAAATTACAAAAAAATTTGGGTAGTAGTTGCAAAATAAACAATTGATGACTGGTTGGTGACCATAGATCTCTAAAAAACTATCTTTTAAAAACATAAATTGTTGTATGGAATTTCATTAGAGCAACTTATCCCAGTATTTTCCAAGATTATTTAAGAGTCTAGACTCCTCCGGGAATGTAAGATTCAAAACATCTTATTGATTATAGTCCCTTGGGATGGTAACCAGGTTCAAAAGTCCTGATAACTCTTTTGGGGATAGAATGTGAAGTTCATTTTACCTTTGTATTTGGTTGTTGTCATATATGACACCATAGGATCACGGTAGAGATAGACATATGTATTCATTTGTTCTTCATTCCCATGCCTTTAGCATTCTTTGATTCTTAAGAGTTTTTTCTTTTGAGTCTTCCTAGATTGCTTCTTACAGTATTTGATATTTGATTTAGGTTATTCCATCCATAGTGTCCTTTTTTGTGAGTGATGGTTTTCTTCAGCTCACGGACAGAGAATAACATTTTGAGCAATCAATCATTTTACTAATTTATGTCTTTAGTATATCTTTTGATATATATTTTTCTGTTCTAGAATTTTGACTCTTTATAACAAGCCTTTTGGCTATCATTTTGAGGCATGGGATTATTTTGAATACCATACACCTGTCCGTTCTGCTTCTCTTCTGTGGGTCTTTTGTGGTAAGCTTCCTAGGACAAATATTAATGTGAAAGTGGATGGGGCCCCATAATAGTATTCTAGACTTCTTCTACCTCAGTTATTTTACAGGGTTTAAATAGGACTTCAATATGTTCTTAAAATAACTTCCCTTCAACAGTCTATTTGATTAAAGAATCTTGTTCTGATCAAAATTTTGCATAGATAGCTTCCAATGAGCAGTTCTTGAATTAAAATATTTAGCATTTTGTCCAAATTCCAATGTCACCAAGCACCAAAAATTGATCTAGCTTATTCTAAAATAAACAAATGAGCTAAATAAAATTACTGAATTAAAGCACCTGCTGAAAAACAATGACAAAGAAAAAGTAAATCAGCAAAAAGAAAACAAACACAACTAAAAGAAAATCAGAAAGCGAAAAGAAAAGGTTTATTTATGTACAAATAGATCCCAAGGTATTAGGTGAAATAAGGTTTGAGAACCAAACCATTAACAGACAGATTTTCTTCCCACCCTTACAAATCCTATAACTTATAAGTCGAGGGACCTAACTTTTAGCAATTTGAAATGGGCCAACCCATAGGTGTTGAAAATTTGTATGTTTTCCCTTTTCATCATGCAGGTGAACCCACTTGAAAACCAAGTCTCCAAATTCAAAACCTCCCTTCCTGGACTTACGTTTATAAAACCATATTTTGACAATATTATGGTTGTGTTCAAATCTTTCTTTGGATTTGAGTCTAGACTCTTCAAGTTTCAACAATGTATTAATTCGAGCTTGTAAAATCTCACTACTAGATCCTTGTGAAGCTTGGGCTAGCTGAGAGGATGGGAGTAAAATGTTTGGGGGTAGGATAGCCTCTTTTCCATCGACCAAATTATAAGGTGACATGCCTAAATAATTCTTGGGGGTGACCCTATCAGCCCAAAGTGCATTCAGAAGAGCTATGTGCCAGCTTCTCTTATTTTCAATAACAGTCTTCTTTAAGATTTTGATAATATTTTTATTAGTTGATTTAGCTAACCCATTTCCCTGTGGATAATAATTTGTAGAATAATGTAGCTTAATTCCTTTCTCACTAGCGAAATCAGTTAACTTAATTGATGAAAAGTAAGGTGCATTATCAAAAACTAGTGAAATTGGAACCCCAAACCTGGTCCTGATATGTTCTTGCAAGAAGTCAATGACCACATCCTCATTCACTTTGTATAGTGGAATTGATTCTACCCATATCGTGAAGTAATCAATGGTTGTGAGGATATACTTGTGTTGTAATGAGGAATCAGGACTAATTTCTCCAACGATATCAATACCCCATTGTTGGAATGCTTCTGAAATAATAATTGGTTGCAATAGTCCAGCTGCTTCCACTATTCTTCCACCACTTCTCTGGCATACATCACACTTTCCTACATGGGCATGAGCATCTTTAAACAATGTTGGCCAGTAATATGCAGCTCTTTTAATACTGTGTGCAATAGTGTCTCCTGAAAAATTCCCTCCAGTAGGACCATCATGCAATTCTTTAACAACTTTAGAGGCATCCTCTTGTTCAAGGCATCTCAGAAATACCCCATCATAGTCCTTCCTGAAAAGAAATCCATTAATTGTTTGGTAAGAGGTTGAATTTAAATGAAGCACTCTTCTTTGTTTCAAATTCCAATGTTTTACTAAATATCCTTGTTGGAGGTAATATACCAGATATCTGTACCAATATTCAGGAGCTGTAAAGATAGGACATATATCAATCATATGCAATTCTACTTCATTTTCCCAATGATCATCTTCATCAGTTTGGATTTCATCCATTAGTTTACACAGCCCTTGTCCTTTGATGATGGTGGCTGGTTTGAATTCTAAGTCATATTCATGTAACACTGTCACCCAATTCCCTCTTCGTTCACCCAATTCCTTTTGTACAAAAAGGGTTCTGACAGCCAAATGAGGGACAATCACCTTGGTTATGTTCTTCAGAATGTAAGGCCTGAATTGCTTCACTGCTTTAAACATTGCATATGCTTGCTTATCAACAACAGTATAATTCAACTCAACTCCTTGTAACCCAGTTCTCATGAATGATATTGGGTACTTATCTCCCAATTCTTCCCTTTATGTAAGTACTGCTGCAAGTGAGTTATCCGAGGAAAAAGTGTACATAATAAAATCCTTTTCAAAATCAGGACTTTTCAGAGAAGGTGTGTGAGCTATTTCTGCTTTGATATTGTTAAAAGAAACCTTCTCTTTCTTGGTCCATTTAAATTGCACACTCTGCTTTACCATTTGTTAAAGGTTGTACTATATGTGCGAAGTCAAGAACAAACCTTCGAACAAAATTTATGGTACCCATGAATTATTGCGTTCCATTTTTTTATGAGGTAGGGGAATCTAAGATATGGCTTCTATTCTCTCTGGGTCTATGGAGATTCCTTTCTTAGAAATAATGTGGCCTAACAGTTTTCCCTCCAATACCGCAAAGATACTTTTCTTAGGATTCAAAGATATGTAGTATTTTCTTCAGCGATAAAAAATATGTTTCAAATGAAACACATGATCTTCTCTCTTCTTGGAGAAAATGGTCACATCATCTAGATAAACTACCACACTGTGGCCAATTAAACCCCGGAAAGCAATATGCACCTCCCTTTGGAATGTGGCTCCAACATCGATGAGCCCGAAGGGCATTCTTCTGTACGCAAATGTTCCCTTTTTGTTCGAAATGTGGTTTTAAGCATGTCTTTCTCAGCTACCAATACTTGGTTGTAGCTTGAGAACCCATCCAATAGGGAGAATAGTTCAGACCCTGAGACCATTTGCAAGATCTGTTCCATTGGTGGAACTAGGTAATTATCTTTATCTGAAGCCCGATTCAGATTTATGAAATCTACACATAATCTTATCTCACCAAATTTGCTACCCACTCTGAATTCCTGACTCTAAAAATAATCTTTGCATCAAACAACTTCTTAACTTCATTCTAGATTAAGAGCTCCACCTTTGTATGCAGCTTTCTTAATGGCTGCTGGAATGGTTTAACTCTTGCTTTAATAGGAATGGCATGCTGTATAATGCAGGTGTCATATGTCTTCAAGTCTTCGTAAGTCCAAGCAAAAACGTCCTTATATTGCCAAAACAAACTAATAAATTTGCTTCTTTCTCCTAGTGAGCAACATTTTCCCAAGTTCACATACGTAAGTTCAGCTTCTATCCCGAGATTAATCAATTCATACCGCATAGATGAACTATTTGTTTTGACATTTCCAGGTCTCTTGAAGTTGTTGTTTAGATCAAGCAACCCTTCCAGCGTTTTCACTCCTTTAGGCATAAATTTTCCATTTTGAATATTAGCTTGATGTTCCTCATCATCAATCACCCAGTCTTTGAAGGTTTCATCATTTGTTAAAAAATGTATGATTTGTTGGTCATCACAGAATACTCTCAAATTTGTGACATTGTCTGGTATTGATGACTTGCAAATCAATTCAATAGAGCATTTATTATTAGTGGGAACTAATCTTTCAATAGAAACAACTAAGAAATCAGCTACTGCATTTTGCAACCTAGGAATTGAATTGATATTGAAAGCACTGAATTTTGCTATAAGATCCCAGACTTCAGTTTGGTAGCCTTTTAAATGTGGTGACAAACAATGAATTGTGTTTCGAATTTGTCTGATAATTATTTCAGAATCACCAAATACTTTTCAGCTATGTTATTCGTGCAGTCAAACTCTAGTCGACAAGAGAGAAATTGCTTGTTCTTTTTTGTATCAATTAGGACACAACCTGCTCCTTCTCCCTCTTTCATTTTGGAACAGTCTAAATACAACAACCAAAATCTATCTTCCAAATCTAAAGGATTAGTGTTACTTTCTAGGCTACAGACTAAATTAACTATATTACAATCAATATTATAAGTCCATGAGAAATGAAGGAGTTCAGACTTTGTGTATGAATCATGACTAGATTCTTCAGCTTGATAATTTCCAGGTTCAAGATCTATAAAATAATTTCCTAGGACCGAATGTGAGAAGTTTACAGGTTCTTTTTTTTTCTTCTAATTGGTTCACATTGTACTTCATGTGTGGTTCCCTCATTACCTTAATATGATTCTCACTAATCTTATGAGGCAACCAAAGGTGCGACCAATCAGTTGCAAAGTACCCATTGAGTTTCACAGACCATTCCCTGCTCAAGATCAAACCATATGCCTCTAGTATATCTACCACCATGATCTCTATAAACTGACAGACCATTCCATCCGTAGATAACTGAATCAATACATTTTTTATTTCCCCTACTACTTTGACTTAAGATCGGTCCAATTGAATAATCTTAAAAGAGGATGGTGTGGGTTGACCATTTATATTCTTACATACCGAAAGAGGCATGGCATTAGATGAAGCTCTAGAGTCCACCAAACAATTATGCACGCTGTGGTTGAAAATCTCAAAAGATAGTAAAAATGGCAACATTTGAGATTTAGACTTCCCCCAATGCTAGCTTCAATGATTTATTTATCTGATCAGGGAAAATTTGAGGGGCGAATTTTAGCCCAGTGGGCTATTTTTCCATGTTTTTCTCCCAAAAAAGATTCGCCATTTTGCATTTTTTGAAGCCCTGTTTCGCCCAATTTTGATGGGGTATAATTCTTTCACCCTAAAAATTGCCAAATTATTATATAAACAATATAAAATCCTTGGAAATTAAAATATTTTTTGAAAAATATTGCCAATCATTTTATAGTTGGAGTTTTAAGAATTGGTAATATTCCCCAACATTTATACACTTTTAAATAAGTATGGTTCCTTAAAATCATCCCTGTATCTGATTGGATGTCACCTTGGGATCAACTGGGTTGTGAATAATAATCATCCAGGAGATTCTTTCTCTGTTGAGGTAAGTTACACATCTCAAATAAAGAAATATTTGCTTTTGTTTTCTTGATGTCTTCAACTATGGCATATCCCATGTCATACTCTACTGATCCCTTCTTATTGATTTTTGTTTTACTTTCCACAACCTTCACAGGATTACTAAATGTTGTAACTTTTCTCTTATGGTGACCAAATCAGACTTAGGTGGTGTTTGAGTATTACTACTATTCTTCTTCATACTCTCTTGTATCTTCCTAATATTAGGCATTAATAAGATTTCATCTAGTATTGGTCCTTTGTTTCTAGTTGTAACATTAATTGTTGAAAGTCGAATTTCTTTGGTAGGTTCCTCTTCCTCTAGTCCCAGTGTAAGTGCACAGTCCCACAAGACCATCATGGTTTCATGAGTTTCTTCTAGTTTGGTTGTTCTTTCTTCTTTCACCTCAGGCTCTGTTATTTGAGCATCTAATATTTTGTTCATAACCAGAGTCATTGATTTAATCCATTGTGGGAAACTCTTTTCAAAATGAGGTTCTTGATAAAAAGTGCATAAGTGATCCATTCCTACCTCAGTAAAATTTAAAAGAGAATAAGGATATACAGGTGGTTGAGATGTTCCAATTTATTATGTTTTCTTGAAGTAGGGTTTGAACTATGTCTTGGATGAACTAGCTTTGTTATCCTTTTCCAGATCAACAATATTATTACATAACTTATGTACCATCTTAACTACATTTTCCAATTCAGTTGAATGTTCTTCCTTTGGTCTTGTTAACAACAGAGGCTTTTTACTACTGAAAGTCTTTATCTCTGGTTTGACAGTGTGTTTATCTATGCTTTCAAGTTCGGTTTCTACTTTATTTTCCTCCTCATAAGTTTCATCCAAAGAAGGGTTTACTACCCTTTTAACAAACATTGTTATGTTGGGACAGAGTGTTGAATTGTAGTATTCTATTAAGGTTTCTTCAACAGGACTTGTTGTAGCGCTGAAATTATTCAAATGAGTAGCAAACCTATGGTTAAAATCTTGCACCTTCTCTTTCTTATCCATCCTTAGAGATAACAATTCTTTCATGAGAGAGGACATGGTTTGTTGACCACCAAACTTGTTCTTAAAAACTCTTACAAAAGTATTCCAATCTGTTGTAGATTTTGCTTGCAAACTGAAATACCAGGAAGAAGCCTTAGATTCAAAGGTATGTGGAAAAAGTCTACATACCACATCTTCATGCTCAACATTTAAAAGTTCTAGGTCCAAATACAAACTTTGAAGGTGGTCATCTACCGAAATTCCCTTTCCTGGGTCGAACTTGGGTAATGCCTTTTCTGGATTATGAGGCAAAGCATGCAAAGGAGGAGCCAAGTTGAGTGGTGTTCTGGATCTCCATGTTGGTGGGGGATGTGGTTGATTAGGATTTGGGGGTGCATTTATAGCCATTATTTGATGAGGAATCTGTGGTGGAGATTGGACTCGTGACTAGAAAACAGGGGAATCATGCCCCAACTGATTAAGTGGTTGAACAATCTCTTGTATAGACAAATTCACCAAATCTTCCAAATTTCCCACCAAAATTGAATCTTCGGTGTAAGTATGTACTTTCTTGGAAGCTTGCCTTCTTGGTAATTCTGGGATTGATTTTAATCCTCCAATCTTCTTCACATAATACCGTGTATGTATCCTCAAGTGGTTAACTACTTCAAATGGAACAGGGTAGAGGCGTTATGGACCTTCTTCGCAAGAGACTACTCTTTCTTCAGAAATGTAATCTTCAAGAAACTTTGTTTCAAAACTATTACAAGTGGAATCATTTATTGTAAATGAATTTCCTCTATAGCCATGCACTATTGGCCCTCCTTCTAGCACCAAAATTGTTGATCCCTAGAAAAATACCAAGTACCGACAGTAGGGATTCTCCCCAATAATTGTTCCCAATTAGATCGCTTACTATTTGTAATGGGGAATCCATTCGGTTAGAGGCTCGATTACCATAGAATTAAAAGAAAAATTTAAGTCTGTTTTACCAGTTGCATCTCGGTTCACCGTTTATGTAATTTTAAGTTTAAGATCAAACGCAGGTCATCAAGGAGAAAAATCCTCAACATGTGATGCATAGGTTCTTACCTGTCGTCTTATCCCTTTTGCTCCTCAATCACTTCTAAGTTAAGAAAATCTACCATATTCTAATATACTCTAATCTAATCTAGTCTATCCCCAAAGGGAGAAAAGATTAAAAATAATGTGAGTAATGTATTGTACTATTGCATGCAAAATCCTACCGGTAGTTTTTCAAACTTTTCATACATAAATGCAGCAGGAAGATTTAAACAAAGATATCTTTTTCAAGTGAAAACATTCATTACTCTTGTCATGCACAAGATTCGTAACAGAAAGTAAAACCATTCAGAAATTGCAGAAATGGTTCAACAAGTTAGAACAATCTCACAGTTGTATAGTAGACTAAATCAGAAATAGTTCATCATATAGTAATCCACACAATCCATTTAAAAACGTGTACAGTCCTTCCTCCAACAAAAATTTGGTTCTCTTTATTCATAAAAAAAGTAGTTCTCATACAAATAGCTTCATCATAGACGCGCTAGAAAAAATCCTCTATCTATTATATTCTACCCTCATTTATACATTTACAATTGAACTTTGGTTACCCCGCCCTTTAGACTTCTTTGACTCTTCAACTTACAAAATTTGTCTTCTAGTGTGTCACACTAGGAAAATGAAAATAAAAAAGAAATTTTACATAAAGTGCCCAAATAGAGACAAAACAAAGTCCTAAGTGGACCCAGCTAGTTTCTTGATAAAAACACCCCACGCATGAGCTTCTTCATTGATGACTTGAATGTCCATAGGCTCTAGAAACCGTGCAGTTACTTCATGCATGGCTAACTGGGATTCTATCTCTCTGACCTTAGGCGAGGTCTGCATCAAGAAATCCTCAAAGAGATATTTATGAACGGAATCTTGCACAACCCAAATCCTGATTTCTTCCTCACCAATGCTTTCAATATTCTGAATGCTTTGCTCATCCATCTGCATCTTGTCCCAAAGGTTCTTCAAATGTAAATATTTGTCTAGAAAATCCTGGATTTGGGTTGCTGCTAAAGCTTGACATTTATTGTGGGTTGTGTACATTTTCTTGTAGAACTCTCTACATTTTTCCACTGACTTTTCAATGGTTGTGTTCAATCTTGTTTCCGCTTTGCTACTGAAATACAATAGTTCCAACTCCATCTTCAATCCTAATGTTGTCTTTTGGGGCATGTTGGCAGGAAAGGCCGAATTAATTCCAATCCAAGTCAGCTGACTTTGCACCAGATCTGTGACTTTGGTAACCTTTTGATGAACTCAAATGAGTCGTTTGTTATTTCCTTCATCCTAGCCTCTATTTGTTTAATATTAGATATTTCTTCTGCTAATTTTAATTGAACCTGGTTTATCTTCCTTTGCAACCAACATGCTTGACTGCGGAAAGTTGTGATATCAGGACGTTTTTCATTAGATATCTTGAGCTGTGTCTCTAGCAAGTTGTTTTGTATCTCTAATTCTTCCGCTCTCTGGTTGGTCACGGCTTTCTGCATTTCCAATTCCAAAATCTTGTTTTCAAGCTCTTTCTTTTCTCCTTCAGTGATGGAAGATGACAGTATTAGTGCATCCTTATCTAATTCTAGAGCTTGGTATGCTTCCCTAAGTATTTCAACTTCTAAAAAAGCATCATCATCATTCCTCGTCAATTGTTTTCCTTCTGTTCTCTATCTTACCAGAGTTTATTTAATCTGTTTCATTTTCTTTTTGTAGCATTCAACATCGTCCACCAACTTCCCAACATTATCTATGTTGTCTTGTACTGCTGCTACGTTTCCCATTGCGAGAAATCGAGGATCCTTATATGTTTCATGCATAACTGTCTTCTCAGTCACCATGATTGCTACAGGTTGATCACCTACTTTCATCCTATTTTCTGATCTCCTCATGATCATTTTCTTGTTCTTGTAAAAAAATATTGTGTCGAGGTTGGCCACTGCATGTTCACGGGATGGAGTAAATGGTATCAATCCAATTTCTACCAAGGGATCCTAGGCTTGGCTTATTGAATCACCCGATGGTCCAGGAAAATCAACTGGATTGTCACGAGCTTGGTCCTGTTCCAGGTCTTCCCTATCTCGGTCTTCCTTCTCTTTCCTTTTCAGCTCTTCAGCTGCTTCCTTTTGAAACTTTACTTCTATGTCCTTTTGCCTTTGTTCTTCTTCCATATTTCTTTGTTCTTCTTTTTCCTTAAGCCTTTGCGTTTCTTCCTCTTTTAGGCTCTGGGTTTCTTCTACCAATAATTTCTCTACTTCTTTGACTAACCTTTGGGCTTCTTCTTCCTTCTTCTTGGAAGCTTCTTCTTTATGTTTATGCTGTAATTTATAGGTACTACTTCTACTACCTTTTCCTTCCGTGGTTGTGATTTTTTTCTTGAACCATTTGTTCAATGTGGTCATGTTACATGCATTCTGATATACCTGCTTATCCTTGTCTAAATGATCAGAGTATTCGAAATGTACCCCCACAGATGCATAGTACTTTGAAACTTTGTCCCATGAGTCGTTTCTATGGAAAAAATTTTCTCTGAAATGCAAATTTTCCAGTTCTTTTACAAAATCCATTGCACTCTTCACCTTAGCATACTTATAACTACCAATACAAAATGGTAGCGATGGGTAGACATATTTCTTCATATCAAACAGGAAATTACCGACACCATCTATATACAACTATCTTACCATCTCCTTATGGATAAACATAATCAATGGTATATTTGGGTAAATAGTGAAGGAACCTTGGATCCTCCATACATCCTCAAATACAAACCTTATTTAGAGAAATAGTAATCTCCAAATTCCCCTACCATCTCTAGTGCTCCCACAAACATGCAGTTGTATTCTTCAAGAAAAATCAACTTGTATAATGGTAATAAAAAATCCTCGCAGACGGTCATATAAAAACTGGAATAGTTGTGTCCCCACAAGATTTGATAAGCAGAGTATACATGATTCCTAGTAGGATCCCAATCGCAGTTTAACTTTGGGAATGGGTGAGTGCATAAGACACAATCAATCAAGAAGGAGCCCATGTAGAACTCAGATTTCCTTTGGGGGTCAAACCTCCTAATGCCGCAACTATGTGTGATGATAGGCCATTTGGCACGATGTATGCCTAGATAAAAACAGTGCCTTGCATGGCTACATGATATATTGTTGGAATCCAACTCATCTTATAAAACTTCTTGTTTTCCCGGCCAAATATCTGGTTTAGCATCAGGGCTATGAGACGGTACGGGGTGCATAAATTGGCAGTCTCATATTTTCCTGACACTTTATGGAGAAACTGCTTCCCAAACATCATCATCTTCTTAGCATAGTCAATCACATCCAAATCCAGATCCCCTACCCATTTATCTATCATGAAAGTATGGGGTGCCAGTAGCTTGCAAGCTTTGGCAATGTAGGCGGGGTTGAAAGAAGCAAAAGTCTTCTTTTCTATGTTTGATATGATCATAGTAGCTGCATATTCCCCAGATAGGAGCCATCTGATCACCTCGGTGCAAGGGAAAAGCTAAGGGCATTTAGCAACTTTTGTAATGGCGGACTTTTTGATGTTTACATACAATTGTATGTCCTCTAATCCTGCATATGGAATGGTCTTGTCCTTAATCATTTGATAAATTTTCCCCCATTTTAATTCTGGCTCAGGTTTTGTAATGGATTTTTTGTCCTCGTAGATAATCTTTGTCTTAGTTAAAATCTCTACATCTGTGTCATCTCCTATGGCCCGAGCTTTCTTTTTCCCTTTCTTTGGCATGATGGTGTATGAAAAATAAGGTTGCACAAACATACCAAAACATGTCTTAGAGTTACTATGATTACCAGCATGCATGCATCATTAATAGAATACTGAGATGAATAAAAAATGTACTATAATGAATGAAACTTTATATGATAAACATGATATTTCATTCCAACAACTGCCTTTACCGACTCATCTTGAAACATCTCAACAGGATCTGTGACACAACAAGAAGGCTATCAAACTACTTCAAATGAGATGGACTGCAAAATATGTCAAAACTAGCCAAACTCTACACGTTGTGTGGGATTTAGACCTTCGAATCAAAAATTCATTCTACACCCATCGCTTTCTACGAGGACATGCCGGACTTCCTCTTTCTGTGCAAACAAAAAAAAACCTACGGCATTTTAGAAAACTAGAGCGAATCGAAGAACAGGTATGTATTCTTAGCCCGTAGATAAACCCTGAAATACCATAAGCTGGCCAACGGTGGTACCTTCCCCTCTCTCTGCATTTCAATAAGAACTAGAGGTGGTACAGTTAGATAAACACTCTACTGACCAAAACCTCACTACTAAACCGGTCTGACGCAACAATACTCATGACCTGCGTGACAAGGAGAGCAGGTGGGAAAACCCCCTACAACCATGTTAGAAAAACAAGAGTGCTAAGGGTTCCTGTGTGTGAAACAACTGGAAAAAAAAAACTCCAGAGGTTAATGAGCCAAGAATAGAACCCTATGAGGTTTAAAAAAGGTTTTAAACTACTATGGCCTAGGGAAAAACCCTAAACCAAAGACGGTAACTACTCTCTCAACATCAATTTACCAACTACTTCAACAAACAAAACCATGATGAGTTTTGAATCCTACCTAGAAAACAAAGGCGCGATGGCTGGTGAACAAACTAGCTCGATTGGTCTGTATAAAATACAAATGGCGGTCTTCAGTCAGAGGCATTTAAAATGGATAGTGGTTATAGTCCTCAGACCTCCTCAAGCTTATATAGGAAAAATGTAAAAACAACATTAAAATCGATCGATGAGTGGCTTAATGACCCATGAGTGAGAAAATGCCATTTGGCACCAAAGTTATAAGCCCTTATCGGCAAATTTCTGAATCGACAGAGAAAATTGAGTCACCCGCGACCACATCGGTTGAACTCGTGAAGTAGTTCCGAAGTTATCGGATGGATAAAGGAAACTTCCTCCGACAATAATGCTATCGGCTCAATCTAGACTTCCATCGACAGTGGAAGACAAAAACATCTGTGACAATGTCGGCTCCAATATTGGAGTTCTCTCAATTCTATCGCGAGGACTCAACAAACCCTCCTGAAACACCTCATTAGCAAACAAACCAAAAAACCATCAGTCTACCTGAACGCATTGGCTTGAAAACATGATTCATGTTGATGCTATCGGTACAAGCTTCCGAAAAGACTCGTAGACGAGCTCTAGATAAGAAAATAAATCCTCTGCGATCGAATCAGCTCAAATCTCTGAGTTGGATCGATATCATTGGAAAAACTTATCGATATCTCCCGAAAAGCTTCCGCAAAAAAACTTCAAACAAACCATCGAAAAGAAAAGGAAAAATTTTCCAAGAATGTCAGCTCCAAAACCCAAGCTTCGCCGACATATCTACAAACTTAGAAAAATGCTTCCGAGACTCAATGAAGAGTAAGCAAAAATCAGATGGAAAACCCGAGTTCTTCTGTTGTGTCGGCTAGACTTGATGAGTTCAGCCGATACATCGGGTGGAAAACTTGAGATTTAACTTCGACAAAAAAAAAAACCTTTTCTAACTTGTGAAGAAAAAATTAAGTCATGGAAAACAATCTTCAGTGAGAAAAGGTAGTCTATGAGAGTTTAAAAGCTAAAATTCTAAGGATGGGCCCTAAAATCACAAAACTTTTGGGGTAATAGTTGCAACAGCAATAGGTGGCAGGGTGGAGCTAGGGCAGGAAACATGCCTGCAGGAGGTTGTTGCCTCCTTCTAGTAGAAGTTAGTAAATAGGGTGTACGAGCATCCTATCAGTTGTAGCAGACAAAATAGGGGTTCATATGCTCCTTCCAGTATTACCTGGTAAATAGGGTGTTATAGCATCCTTTTAGTAGCACCTGATAAACCAGGGGATCGTAGCCTCCTTCCAGTAGCTACTGGTAAATAGGATGTAATACCATCCTTGTCGTTAGAATCAGGAAAAATATATTTGTAAATAAAAATTTTGCAGTAATAGGAAGTATTGGTGGTTTACCCAGTTAGGCTTCCACGATAAATTTGTGTTCGGTGTGTTCTTGTTGATTATGTGTTTTAATAAGTAAATTAAAAGTGGTTTTAAATTGTGAACAGTTACAATACTGATTCACCCCTCACCTCTCAGTATTGATCAATATTTCAATAATTGGTATTAGAACCAAGTTCCTTCACCACAGTTTAACCACGGGAAGGTAGATCCTATTTTAAAACCACTATGGATCAACAAGACTTGGTTTAGCCACCAAGAGACCTCCATTATTCACAATAGAAATTATTCTAACTGGAATGTGAGAATGAAGTTCCATATGATGTCCCTTGGGTGGAAGGTTTGGGTAGCTACTGAAAAGGAGTATAAAATAAATGACCAAGTACCTACAGACAGTGTGGAACTAGCCCAATATGAAGGTAATGCTAAATCCCTAAATGCAATCCTGAGTGCTTTGACAAACTCTGTATTTACAAAAATTATGCGATGTAAGACTGACAAACAAGCTTGGGATAAATTAAAACTTATCTATGGAGGGGCATCTAAATTCAAAGAATCCAAGCTTCATACATAAGCAGTTGAAAAGGACAACTCGATTATCATGGGTAAGAAGTCAACTAGAATAGCGCATGCTTTGGGAATATATCATCTCAGTATAAATGAATGTACGAGAATAGGAATGACAACCTGTTGGATAATAAAATAGTGTCAGTTGATTATGACATGTAAGAACCTATAAAAGAGAGAAACTAAGTTGTGTGTGGGTTGGTCTCTGATGGCTCTTGTCCATGTAGAATTCTAGAGTTGTTGAGAAGAGAGTCAATCTCGGCTGTGTGCGAATTGAAAATAGAGTGAAGGAGACGAAAAATTTAGAGACCTAAGACTAGAGAGCATGAGAGGAGAGAATTTTGTATATATTGTAGAGAAGATATAGAACAGATTTTGCAATTGGGTGCACAGACGAAAGGTGCTATATATTTCTCATGCCAGATGAAGAGCATCTATGTGGTTTTTCCTAGATGGGTTTCCACGTCAAATGTTGTCACAATGTGTATTTGATGAATACTCTATGTTGAATGAATGTATGTAGTGAACAAGTAGGTCTGAATAGACTAACAAGCATTAGTTTAGAATGATATTTTAAGATGCATATGTCGCACTGTTGATAGATAGAATCTATGCTAAAGCTTTATATGATTGTTCTAATCTCTGTCGACGGATAAGTAGAGTAATATCTTGAATGAACATAATAAGAATAGGAAACACACCCCTTGGCTTCGGTCGAGAAATCTAGTAAGGTGTTGAGGAAGAGGGAATCCCCACCCAACTACGGAAACCTGGTTCTGGAAGTTACCCATAGAGATATCTCGGGTAAGACTACATCTGCATCGCAGGTGCTGTCGACTGCGCCCTTCTCTGTCGGGTCAATATCTTGGTCTTTGTTGACAGACAACCAAGAGTCTGAACCTGGTTGAAGGAGGAATCATGACATACAGAAATTTCCAGATTTGGAAATGGATAAATATATGGTTTTTTTCAAATATATAGAGGATAGCCCGACACACCTAGTTCCGATGGAATGGGCAAGAGGATTGGACAAAGAAGGTTTATTGTAATTGATGTACACGCTGCATTTTGGTCGTAGTACAGAGGTGAAGGCATGTATTAAACAACTGTTAGTGTAATTTCATGGTGGATTTATATGGCTCTATGTGTAGGTTCCTGTGGATATAGATATTATAGCATCGATTAGGGGGCTCCCATTTGCAGGTCTAGACCCGGCACCATATTTCACCAAAAAATAACAAGATACGACATTGGTGAACAAACTAAAAAGACAAGTATGACTTGGACAGAGACACCAGAGGATTTTTTATTGCCTTTATAAATGAACACACTATTCGATTCACCACCAATGTTATAGATACCAAATTGGTCTGAACGATGCGACCGAACCACTCCACCGTAGGGGAGATTTTTGCGATAGAGTTATGTGCAGTCAGTGCTCAACTCAATTGGTCACAATATCAGCTCAATGAACTGTTAGTAGATGCAGAGGAAGTGCAAGATAAAGGTATCACATTTCATTATTCATGGCTACTTATTTTGATTTCGTTTGTTGCATGGGAAGAACCAACAAACTACCAGGGGGTAGATGTGCTTGTTACGTGTAGAGGTACTCGACACCAGAATAACTAGTTCGAGAAAAATTTGAAGAAAAGACAAAAAATACAACAATGTTGAATTATTTTTGCAAGAAGATGCCTTGTGATATTATGTCAGACAGCAGGTCAGATTTATTGAGGAAAATGTTCAACGGTTTCATAACATTGTCAGGTTTACAATTGTTGCCCGTCGTATCCTGTTGCAGCCACGACAAGACCCACAGTGAAAATTTATTAGGACATGGTATCAACTATCATCTAAATTTTATAATAATCAACCCATCGTTACCTACATTAGACATTAATTTAATTATTTGTGTCTTATATTACCTAGATTCCTAGATTCCATTCTATGCTACTTGCCTTCTACATGTCCTAGAAGTCAACACTTGCTAAAACTGAGTCATGGAGCGCTTTGGAAACATCCTGGAAACCAATTTTAGCATGTCTACTTTATTTAATATTCTCTAAAGTGCATATTTTCTTTTTCTAAAAAGTTTCCTTTCTTTATAGTTGTTTTAAGGAAAAAGGAAAAGCCAGTCTAGGTGTAGTTGCCTTGTTTTTTTCCCACATCATCCTCCCTCCTTTTCTCCAAATAAAATCATGTATGAGTTGTCTTTCCATCCCTCTTTATATTTCCCACTTGACTTAAGAAATTCATGAGCATCTTCATAGATTTGGAAACTGCTTTATGCACCTATGGGGGATTTGACTAGATTTGGTAAGCCTGCTTTTTGACTATTTTGAATGGCATACTTATGCATTCAAACCTCTCATGTAATTATATATTACAACAGCCTATTACTTCATAAGGTTTTCTATTTTACACTTCCTCAATACAGATTAGTGTTATGCTCCAATTTCAATCTCATTTGGTGTTAATTTTGCATGTTTGATTAGCAATTTTGTGAGTGTAATTGTTCTATCTCTTGGGTTCAATTTCCACATGGTATCAGAGCCTTTGTATATCAATTTCTCTCCTTCCAAATTGTTAATGCATATTTTGACATCGTTGACTGGGATCGCATTCTGCTGACTGAAGGGCACAACTACTAAGCCATGGACAAATCTCAGAAGATCATCTCGACTACATTCAATTTCTTTGAGTGGAAAGCTGATATGGAGATATTGTTGAGAGCAAAATATCTCTACATGGTGACTATGGAAACTGAGGCAAATCCCAATGTAGCTGCAAATAAAATAAAATGGCACAATAAGAGGGATGAGGCCTATGGTCTTTTGTGTCTGAGCATTTCAAGAGACCTCCTCTTCCATCTTGATGGATTAACATCACCTAATGAAGTGTGGGAGAAGCTTGAAGAGATTTTTGGAAAGACAAATGAGATGAGAGGAAATCAAATCGAGAATGAGTTGATCTCCTTAAGTCCCAGTAGCTTCGAATCATTACAACTCTACTTTTCCAAGTTTAAGGCCCTTGTTTTGTAGCTAAAACATTGTGGGATCGAAAAGAAGGAAGAGCAACTAGTTTTGGCCATACTCTCTAAACTTGATCCTGACTATTCAGTTTTTTTTTTACCTTCCATGCCACCAAGTTGACAGCTCGAGGCTGGAAGATTCCTAAGCTTGCAGAGTTCATGGAATCCCTCACACAGGAGTAAGATAAGTTGGTGATGATGGGCACCATCAAACCTTCCAAAGACCAAGCTTTGGTTGCTAGAGATTCAAGGGTGGATTCAAAAAGCAAGAAAAAATCTAAAAATCCACCTGAGCAAAAGAGAGACAAGTCTAAGTCTCAAGAGGATCCCTAAGGTTCCAAGAATAATTCCTAGAAGAAGAAGAATAAAGGAGAAATGAGCAAGTGCGCAAACTGCAGTAAGGGCTATCATCCTCAGAGCTCTTGTATGAAGAAACAAATTAACATGTTAACCCACCTCTTGGAGAATAATAACATCTCCCTTCCTGATTGCTCAAAGAAGAAGGAAGAGGATCAAATTCAGAAGACAAAGAGAGAGTACATGCCTTGGTTGCTGGCACATCGGCTGACCTAGCTTCATCATAGATTCTGGAGCTTCTAAACACATGGTTTTGACAAAAGAGACATTATCCTCTCTTGACATGTTGAAAGGTCCACCAATAGTTTTGGGAGATGACTCTCTCACTGATAGTTTGGGAAAGGGTAGGATTGATCTTGACCATGGTAGTTTCCATAATGCGTTGTATGTTCTAGATCTTGCCTCTAACCTCTTGTCAGTGTATCAGATGACTCATACTGGATCTCCAAAGAAGGTCATATTCTCCCCTAATGATGTTGAAATCACTGAGATTTTGAATGGTAAAGTCATAGCAAAAGGTGTTGTTGATCACACTTCGAAGGTATACAAGCTTTCCCATTTTCTACCCTACTCAAACCCATCTGCTCTTCTGATTCATGCTGATGAAGCAAGCAAGATTTGGCAAGAAATATTTGGCCATATTAACTACAAGTATCTTTCTGATTTGAGTGAAAAATATATGGTCATAGGGTTACCAAAGATCAACTTTTCTAAGGGAGTTTGTCAAGGTTGTATCCTAGGAAAACACTAAGCGCACAAGTATGAGAAAGCTAGTCATGAGAGAACCTCTGCACCTCTTGAGTTGATCCACGGTGACATTTCTGGTCCATTCCCTCATATTTCCATGAGTGAAGCCAAATATGTGCTGACCTTCATAGATGAATTTTCTAGGTATTGTTGGGTTCAGTTCCTAAAGCATAAGTCTGAATTTTTTGACCTCTTCAAAATCTTTAGAGCCTTGGTTGAAAACCAGTCTGGGAGGAAACTCAAGATCCTTAGATATGAAAATGGTGGTGATTATGTCAAGTCTAAGTTCATTTAGTATTGCTGTCAAGTCTAAGTTCATTTAGTATTGCAAAGATGCAGGTATTCAAATGCAGCATTCGATCCCTTACACACCAGCGCAAAATGGTGTTGCTGAGAGAAAGAACAAATCACTGAAGGAGATGGAAACCTGCATGATGCAGGCTAATACTTTGCCACCAAAGTTTTGGGAAGAAGCTAAAAAATGTGCATCCTACATCCAAAATAGGGTTCCTCATAAGAAGCTTGGTGGTATGACTCCTTTCGAAGCTTAGAGTGGGCACAAGCTAGATGTGACCCATTTTAGGATTTTTGGCTCAAAGGCTTGGGCTAGAATTCCAACTGAAAAGAGGAAGGATTTACAACCCCAAAGCCAAGAGTGCCTATTTGTTGGGTATTCTGAAGATTCAAAAGGGTACAAGCTGATCAACTTGAGCACTAACAAATATTTCATTGAAAGAAGTGTTCAGCTCCAAGAAGAGCCTTTAGCAACAATTGAAGTTGGAGAGTCCTCTTCACCACCAGAACCATTTATTGTAAATGAAGAGACTAATGAGTTTTTTTATTCTAATATGTCTTATAATGATGGTTTGATTGAAGATTCTAACAGTCCTACAATACCAAAATGGGCAGCAAAGACCATTCGTGCAACTGGGGAACTAGTTGGAAATCCTAATGACACTAGGAGGACTAGATCTCAATTTGAGAGTGCCCTTTGTGTGAAAGATCCTCTATTTGTTGAGAAGTGATATCTAATGGTTGAATCAGATCCACAAACATATAAATATGTAGCACATGATCCAAGATGGAAAACAGCCATGAAATAAGAATTCAGCTTGCTCCAGAAGAACAACACTTGGGAACTGGTTGATCTTCCCCCAAGGAGGAAGCTAGTTCAATGTAAGTGGATTTTCAAGACTAAGTTTGCTACTGATGGTTCACCTTTGAAATATAAGGCAATATTTGTAGCCAATGGCTACTCACAAGTACACGGTATTGACTACAATGAAACCTTTGCACCAGTGGCAAAGATGGACTCCATAAGGCTAGCTCTAGCCATTGTAGCTTCAAAGCAGTGGGAAGTGCATCACATGGATGTGAAGTGTGATTTCCTAAATGGATATCTCACTGAGGATATTTAAATGAAGCAATCTAGATGGTTTGTTTCTAATCCATCTTTAGTGTGCAGGTTAAAGAAATCATTGTATGGGCTCAAGCAAGCCCCCAGGGCTAGGTATGCCAAGATTGATAGCTTTTTGTTGCCACCGAGTTTTGTTTGATGCAAGTCTGATCCTAATGTATATTTGAAGGTGATTCATGGTTCTTTGATGATTATTGTATTATATGTAGATGACCTATTGATTACAGTAATTTCAAAGAAAGAGATTGCCTCCTTGAAGGATGCAATGAACCATGCATTTTCTATGATAGATTTGGGATTGTTGAGCCAATTCTTGGGTCTCGAAATTGCTCAATCCAAACATGGAATAAAAGTACATCAGTCCAAGTATGCTTCATATTTTCTCATCAAATTCAACATGAAATATTGCAAGCCAAGCAAGAATCCCTTCCTTTTAGGATTTAAGCTTGAAGAAGCAGGTTCTTCTCCTATGGTAAATAATACACTGTATAGGCAGTTGATTGGGTGTTTGATTTCTCTTACACACACTCGACCTAATATATATTATGCAGTTAGTGTGGCTTTGAGATACATGCATCAACCTCATGAGATCCACTGGAGAGCAACCAAAAGGATCCTAAACTTTGTTCAAGGAACAAGAACTCATGGGATCTTCTACAAAGCAAAATATAATCTTGATTTGATTGGATTTACTGACAGTGATAGGGTAGGTGACAACATAGATCAAAAGTATACATCAAGATATGTGTTCATGCTTGCAGAAGGACCAATCAGCTGGTCAAGCAAGAAGCAGAGTGCCATAGCACTCTCATCTACAGAAGCATAGTATAGAGGAGTTGTAAATGCAACAACTCAATGTTTGTGGTTGTAGGGGATACTTGGAGAATGTGGCTTCGAATCAGAGTTTTCAACTATTATCTACTGTGATAATCAAAGCACCATTCAAATATGAAAAGATCCAGTTCAGAAACAGCGAACCAAGCACATTGAGATCCATATGCACTACATCAAACAGCTTGTGCATGATGGTACCATTATTCTACTTTTCTATGCATCTTCAGAACAAGTAGCAAAAATATTCACCAAAGTTTTTTGTGAGAAGACCTTCAGCAATCTCAAATCACTGTTGGGGATTGTTGATCATGCTATGAAGCATGATTGATGCAAAGATTTCCAAATTTTGTTTTTCCTGTCCATGTTTAAGGGAGGATTTTCCCACTGGGTTTTTGCCTCTTTCCTTGGTTGTATGGACAACCAGTATGTAAAGGGTGACTAAGACTTGTTTCGAGGCCCTATATTTTTCTGATATTTACTCACAAAGTTAGGCTTAAGGGGGGTGTTAGAATAATCAACCCATAGTTACCTACATTAGACATTAATTTAATTATTTTTGTCTTATTACCTAGATTCCATTCTATGTTACTTGCCTTCTACATGTCCTAGAAGTCAACACTTTCTAAAAATGAGTCATTGAGCACTTGGGAAACATCCTGGAAACCAATTTTAGCATGTCTTATTTATTCAAGATTCTCTAAAGCACATATCTACTTTTTCTGACAAGCTGCCTTGCTTTATAGTTGTTTTAAGGCAAAAGGAAAAGCTAGTCTAGGTGTAGTTGCCTTGTTTTTTTCTCACATCCTCCTCCCTCCTTTTCTCCAAATAAAAGAATGTATGAGTTTTCTTTCCATATATCTTTATCTTTCCCACTTGACTTAGCAAATTTGTGAGCATCTTCATAGATTTGGAAACTGCTTTATGCACCTATGGGGGATTTGACTAGATTTGGTAAGCCTACTTTTTGACTATTTCGAATGGCATCCTTATGCATTCAAAAATCTCATGTAAATATATATTATAGCATCCTATTACTTCATAAGGTTTTCTATTGTACACTTACTCAATACAAATTAGTGTTATGCTCCAATTTCAGTCTCCTTTGGTGTTAATTTTGCATGTTTGATTAGCAATTTTCTGAGTGTAATTGTTATATCTCTTGGGTTCAATTTACACACTAAATAAGTTGAGTCAATTATCCAAGATTGGTTGGAAGAATGGCGAGTCCCTATCATACATGACCAGTTATCTCTAAACGAAGATGAGCAACGGGATGATCCATCGACACAAAAGGATGGGGGATAAGGAGAAAACCCGTCAGAGGAAAACCCAAATAATACCCAAAATGAATCAAGCATGACTCTAAAAGACCCATGACTAGGAAATAAGAGGAATTAGACATAGAGTCTTGAGACAAGGCATAGGAAAAGGAAGGATAACATATCAATAGGAAGTGTCAGCATTACTAGTTAATATTATACCCTTCTAATGGATGCAATGGTAGAAATAGTAACCCAAATACTTAAGGAGATGGATGAGAATCAAACAGAGCTCACATGTAGTATTACAGGATTTCTATAGATGCTCTACAAAGCAGTAAAAGAAGTACGGGTAGCAGTCGGTTATAGACCACAATTGCCAATGTCGCAGGATTTAGCTGGCTCATCAGAAGAGCGACCGAATGATGTGTCCATACCCATGCCACCAATAAAGACTCAACTAGTGGTACAAGCACTCGAATTGGGGACAATAGAGCTAAATTCTACGACCAAAAGTGTGGGCCATGTCACTATAGACTTCTTTGCATTATCATTCTATGAGGTATATGCCCTTCAAAATGTCGCAGTCATGGAAATGAAGGTCAGGGAAGGTGCCTTGGTTAAGAAATTCAGAGAATCGAACAATATTTTTAATAAGTTGAATAAAACAGTTAAGGAAATGGAGCAAAGAGCCAAAACCTGGGAGGATGACAAGCATCGGCTCAACATAGTTGTCACACTAGCTTGCAGTAATTTCACAAACGAAGGAATAACACATGAGATGGTTGCAGAATCCAAGGTCTTTCGACTTGGAGAAATAGCAAAGGACCTCTACAAAAAGGTCACAGAGTTGGAAGCACATGTGACAACCAGTTCACCTCCAGAAGCATTGAAAGAAAGAAAGAAAGCAACAACAAAGGCTGGGAAGAAGATCAAAGAGGAAGATGCATTGTGTGCCAAGGAAGTTGAGCAAGTTTCTTAGACATGGGAAGCATTGATCAAAGATGAAGAATTAGAGAAATTCATAGAGAATTTTCACACCATGGAGCCATAGGTGACCCAGATGAAGAATTAAATGAATGATTTACCCTTAGCAAAGAAAATGGATAAGGCTATCGAGATGAAGAAAGTATAGCAACAAGTCACAACACTATGAACACAACAGCAGAAGCACACTGATAGGGTCGTAGAATTATGGGCAGAGGAAGAAATAGTTACAAGTATTTTTCAATATGTACACCATAAAGTGCAATAAGAAGTAGAGTCAATAGTACTTACAACTTCAGAACATGTCAGTTTCGACCTTGTGGAAAATTTGAAGAAGAAGGAAGCAAAAGTAAGGGAGGAGACCGCGCATATAGTGAAAATATTCCAATATTTTCAAAGTAAGGTCGTCACAATAGATGTTTCATAATAGTGTGGATCAGGACAAGCCATAGGTGAGTGTTGGGGTCCTGTTGTCCCTAGGAAAATATAGGTAGAATTTGACAAGAATTCTACTCGGGAATATGAATATTCAGGTCGCACGATAAAAGATTATGGGACAGAAAGAGGAGCTACGACAGAAGAAGCAGCTGGGAAAGAGAAGATGTGATAGAAGAAGAAGCCATGGTAGAAGAGTTCATGACATAAGAGAAGCTGAGAAGAGAATAATCACGACCCAAGAGAACAACCATGATGGAAGGAACCACGATAGAAGAAGAGTACAACGGTTGAAAAGGACATCTCAATTGATCATGGGTAAGAAGTCAGTTAAAATAGCACATGCTTTGGGAATAAAACATCATTGTATTTATGGGTCGATAATGCCTACTAATAGTATAACTAAATGTACGATAATAGGAATGACAACATGTCGACTAACATAATAGAGTCGATTGATTACGACATGTAAGAGCCTACAAAAGAGATAACCTAAGTTGTGTGCAGGTTGGTCTCTACTGGATCTTCTTTGTGTAGAATTGTAGAGTTGTAGAGTTGAAGAATTGTAGAGAAGAGAGTCGATCCAGGCTGTGTGCAGATCAACAGTAGAGCAAAGGAGAGGAAAAATTCAGAGCCCTAAGACTAGAGAGCATGAGAGGAGAGAAGACTATGTTGATTGTAGAAAATAAATAGAATGGATTCTATAGCTAGGTGCGCACACGAAAGGTGATATACATTTCTCATGCCAGATGAAGAGCGCCTTTATGGTTTTTCCTATATGGGTTTCCACGTTAAATGTTGTCTCAATGTGTATTTGATGAATATGTATGTGTTGAATGGATGTATGTTGTGAATAAGTAGGTCTAAATAGACTGACTAGCATTTGTTTATGAATGAGCTTTTAATATTCATATGTTGCCCTATTGATAGATAGAATATGTGCTAAAGCTTTATATGATTGTTGTAATCTTTCTCGACAGATAAGTAGAGTAATATATTGAATGAACATAATAAGAATAGGAAACACACACCCTGACTTCATTCATGCAATCTAGTAAGGTGCTGAGGAAGAGTACATCCCCACCCAACTGCAAAAACCTTGTTCTGGCAGTTACCCATAGAGATATCTCTGGTGAGACTGCATCTGCGTCGCAGGTGCTTCTAACTGAGCCCTACTATGTCGGGCTGATATCTTAGGATTTGTTTATGGAAAACCAAGGGTATGAACCTGAGTTGAAGGATGAAATGCCAACAGGTTCTCATGCATTGTAATAGTGAAACATAAAGTGAAGAAGAATACTTGTTTTCAACTATAATTGTTCTTATATTTTGTGGGTGGCTTGATTTTATTTGTTTATAGCTCCAAAGTCTATTAAATAAACTTGGACGTAAAACAACAACAACAATTGTTGGCGTTTCTCCCTTCGACCTAGATTTAGACCCTTGTTTGTCCATTAACAAATCTCAAGATATTGGCCCGATAGAGCAGGTCTCAGTCGGTAGTACTTGCTTAGAAGATGTAGTCTCACCCGAGATATATCTATGGGTATTTTCCAAAACCAGGTTTCTACAGTTGGGTGGGGATTTCTTCTTTCAAAACACCTTACCAACTTTCTCGACTGAACCTAGCGGGTTTATTTCCTATTCATACCGTGTTCGTTCAATATATTCCTCTATTTTTCCATCGGACAAGATTACAACAATAATATAAATCTTTAGCACAAATTATATCTATCAATAGTGAGACACATGCATCTACCAACTCATTCATAAAAAATGCTAGTCAATATATTCATACCTACTTGAGTCAGAACATACATTCATTCAACATAGACATATTCATAAAATACACATAGAGACAACATTTAACGTGGAAACCCATCTGGGAAAAAGAATAAAGGCACTCTTCATATGGCATGAGAAATATAAACCAGATTTTGTATATGCACTCAACTTGCAGAATTTATTCTAGATATTCTCTACAATCTATACATACTTCTCTCCTCTCATGCTCTCTAGTCTTAGGTCTCTAAATTTTTCCTCTCCTTCACTCTATTTTCGATCCGCACACAACCTGGATAGACTCTCTTCTCTACAACTCTACTAAGACATTAGCCGACAAAGAGCAACCCGCACGCAACTTGGGTTTTCTCTTTTACAGGATCTTCCATGCCGTAATCAACTAACTATATTCTATTAGTTGATAGGATGTCATACCGTACATTCAGTTACACTGACAGTAGGCACTATCGGCCCCAAAATACAAATATTTTTTATTCCCAAAGCATGCACTATTCTAACTGACTTCTTACCCATGATCAATCGAGTTGTCCTTTTCAATACTCGTACTCCTCTTCTGCCATAGTTCCTTCCATCATGGTTGTTTTATTCGCAACTTCTCTTCCATCGCATACTCTTCTCCCATGGATGCTTTTGTCGCAACTCTTCTTCCTTGGTTGCTTCTATTGCAGCTTCTCTTCCCATCACAGAATCTTCTGTCATGTGATCAGAATCTTCATATTCCCAAGCAGAATTCTGGTTAAAATCTACCTATCTTTTCCTAGGGCCAACAAACCCCCAACACTCACCTATGGCTTGTCCCGAGCCACACTAATTTGAAACCTCTATTGTGTCAACCTTGCTTTGAAAATATTGGAATATTTTCACTATCTGCGTGATCTCCTCCCATACTTCTGCTTCCTTCTTCTTCAATTTCTCCATAAGGTTGGAACTAATGTGTTATGATGTTTTAAGTCCTATTGAATATACTACTTGTCGCACTTTCTAGTGTATAGGTTGAATAATACCTGTAACTCTTTCTACCTCTTCCTATAATTATGTGACCTGATAAATATGCTTATGTTATTGTGTTCGCAATGTTGCGACTTGTTTTTGTAATTTCTTCATTTGGACAGCCTTAGACATTTTCTCTTCTAAGGGAAACTTATTTATTTCATTCATTTCTGGGTCACCTCTGTCTCCGTGGTGTGCAATTTCTCTTTGAATTTCTCTAATTCTTCATCATCGATCAATGCTTCCCATGTTTGAGAAGCGTGCTCAAATGCCTTGGCACATAGTGCCTCTGCCTCTTCGATCTTCTTCCCAGCCTCTGTTCTTGCTTACCTTCTTTATTCCAGTACCTTCGGAGGTGTACTGAGTTTCACCTGTGCTTCCAACTCTGCGACATTTTTGCGGAGGTCTGCTTTTATTTCTCTTAGTCGAAATACTTTGGATTCTACAACCATCTCATGTGTTATGCCTTTGTCTACGAAATTGTTGCAAGCTAGTGTGACAGTCGTGTTGAGCTGATGTTTGTACTCCATGTTTTTTGCATTTTTCTATGTTTCTTTGACTATTTTCTTCATTTTATTGACAATATTGTTTTATGCCCTAACATGCTTAACCAATGCGCCTTCCCTTACCTTCATTATTGCAACCACAGCATTCTGAAGGGCATATTCCTCATACAACAACAGTGCAGAGAAGTCTATAGTGACATGGCTCACACTTTTGGTTGTAGTGTTCATCTATGTTGTCCCCAAGTCGATTTCTTATCCAACTAGTTGAGTCTTTATTGGTGGGATGGGTATCAACACTTCATTTGGTCGCTCTTCTGAAGAGCCAACTAAGTCTCGTGACACTGGTAGTTGTGGTATGTAGTCAACCGCTACTCGTACTTATTTTACTGAATTACAGAGCATTTGTAGTAAGTCTGTAATATTGCTTGTTAGATATCTTTGGTGCCCATCTATCTTCTTAAGGATTTGGGTGGCTATCTCTTCCATTGTTTTCGTCAGAAGGGTATAATCTTCACTGGTAATCCTGATAGTTCCTATTGATTTGTTAGCATTCCTTTTCTTATGACTTGTCTCAAACTGATTTATCTACTTCCTCTTATTTCCCACTCACAGGTCTGTTGGAGTCGAGCTCGACTCGTTCTGGGTATTATTTGGATTTTACTTTCATAGGTTTCTCCCCATCCCCCATCCTTTTGTTTCTATGGATCATCTTGTCACTCCTCTTCGTTTGGAGATAACTGATCATCTGCGACAAGGACTTGCCATTCTTCCATCCAATCTTGGAAAATTGCCTCAACTTCTTCAAATGACAATTGATATTGTGTCCCAATCCATTGGCATTGTGGGTCTTGTTGCAACTGCAACAGGATATGATGGGGCCCAGTTGTAAACTTGATAATATTTTGAAACTACTAAACGATTTCCTCAGTAAGTCTAGCCTGTTGTCTAACATTATATTACAGGGCCTCTTCATACAAAAATAATTCTACATTGTTGTCTTTTTTTCTTTGCTTCAAATATTTCTCTAACTAGAGATTCTGGTATCGAGCGTCTCGACATGTAACAGATACATCTACCCCTGGTAGTTTGTTGGTTCTTCCCATGCAACAAATGAAATTAAATTAAGTAGCCATGAATAATGAAATGCACTACCTTTCTCTTGCGCTTCCTCTGCATCTATTAACAGTTCATTGAATAGATATTATGACCAATTGAGTTGAACATCGGCTACACATAACTCTATTGTGGAAATCGCCCCTACAGTGCACTAGTTCGATCGCATCTTGCACACCAATTTGTTATCTAGAATCTTAGCGACGAACCGAACAGTGTGGTTGGTGATAGAGGCAATAAAAAAGCCTATGGTGTCTTTGGTCAGGTCTTATTTATCTTTTAACTTGTTTATCAACACAGTATCTTGCTCTTTTCCAGCGAAAAATGGCGTTGGGTCTAGGCCTACAAGTGGGAGCCTTGTAATCACTGCTATAAGCTCGATATCCATAGGAAAATTTCGTTCGAGCCATAGAAATCCACCATGAAATGACACTAGAAATTATTTAACACATGAATTCACCTTTGTACAGTAGCTAAAATGCAACATGTACATTCACGAAAGTAAACCTCCTTTGTCCAATCCTCTTGCCCATTCCATTAAAACTAGGTGTGTTGTGCCATCCTCTGTATCTTTGACAGAAACCATATATTTATCCATTTCCAAATATGGAAATTTTTGTAGGTCATGATCGATAAAGGTCATATTCTTGAGATTGGGGAGTATGTTTTGCATTACTCAAACTCCTTTCGGTACTGCCGGTGCAATCAATTGGCGCCGTCCATTCTTCAAAATTCTAGCCTTAGGTGCATCATATGATCTGGGAGAAATATAAGGTGGTAGCATAGTCCCAAACCTTGTTTCTTCATCTTCTGGTGGTGGTGGTGTTGGTGCTTTCTTCTTGCATTTACCATATCACTTCCCCATTGACAGACTTGGTGGGTTTGGTCTCATTCTCACTTCAGGGATGAAAGGAATCTGTTTAGCTTCTTCTGCAACCATGGCCTGCGGTGGAACATATCAGAAAGTGTCTTCCATAATGAGTGTGGGTGATGCAGCCGCGACACCAAAATTTACAACTTTTCTTGTGCTAGAAATGGAAATAACCTTACTCTATGAAAAACTCACTTCAAATCTTGTAGTTGTAGACAACAATGGAATACTCCCACTCGGGTGTAGCAGAATGGATTGAAACTTGGGTGCGAAGGTGATAGCATCTACCCATTCAATTAGTCAACCCTCCACACATGTGGACAATGAATGGAAAGGTGGCAGCAATATCCATCACATGGGCCGATTGTCTGAATCATCATATGGAAACCGCCACACAAATTGTCACTCGCATGTCACATTAGTGGTAGTTATTGTGTAATAATGACGAAAGTGACCAAAAAGCATGCGGTCAAATCGCTTGCTTTTTTTAATTAATTACGTCCAATTGTCATTTCTGTGATGCAAATTCATCTTGCGACATCTCTAATTTTTATGCGACCTGTATTCAGCCTTCAACGTATTTATTTGATTGCGACATATGGATTGTCTTCACCACCCTTTTTCATTTGCGACATACACATAGTATTTTGCTCCTTTATCTTTCTCTTGCGATATACTGGTAGCTTGCGACCAAATAAAAAAAAATTGCTCATAGGGTTTTGTATTTTTCTTTTCTCTTCTCTTTTCTTTTCTCTTTTTTTTAACGTGCAACTCCATCTAGAAAAAACCACAAAGGCGCTCTTCATCTGGTATGAGAAATATATAGCACCTTTCGTCTACGCACTCAACTTGCAGACTTTGTTCTAGATCTTCTCTACATTCTATACAAACTTCTCTCCTCTCATGTTTTCTAGTCTTAGGTCCCTAAAGTTTTCCTCTCCTTAACTCTACTATCGATTTGTGCACAACCTAGATCGACTCTCTTCTCTACAACTCTACAACTCTACTAAGACAGGAGCTGGCAGAGACTGACCCACACATAAATTAGGTTCTCTCTTTTATAGGCTCTTACATGTCGTAATCAATGATTCTATTATATTATCCCACAGGATGTCATTCCTATTCTCGTACATTCAGTTACACTGATAGTAGGATCTATCGACCCAAAAATACAAAGATGCTTTATTCCACAAGCATGCATTATTCTAACTGAATTCTTACCCACGATAAATCGAGTTTTCCTTTTCAACCGGTGTACTCTTATTTTGTCGTAGCTCCTTTCATCACGGATTTTCTTCTATGTCATGGACTCTTTTCCCACGACTGCTTATGTCGTAGTTCTTCTTCCCCGGCTTCTTTTGTTGCAGCTTCTATTCCCGTCATGGACTCTTCTGTCGTGTGACCATAATTTTGGTATTCCCTAGCATAATTCTGGCTATCTTTTCCTAAAGCCAACAACAACCTTCCTCATTCCATTTAACAATATAAGTCTGCAATGCATATATGAATCCTTAACTAGAATATTCATGACAAATTAATCCCTACCAATATCAACTTCCATGCATGAGAATCATTCAATAGAGATACAAGTTTCATGGGGTGGAGGGGAGAATGCATATCTATATAAATAACAAGAGATACAACTACAATCAAAATACATGAATCTTGTTGTGTTACCTCCTCCTTCTCCTTAGCCTCAAGTACTTTTCCTTCCACTAATTACAATCATATCACACTTTAGTAAAGAATTCAAGGATTGGTTGCCTAAAATCCACACCAACCTAGACTATTGGCAAAAGCAGCAATGCTCACTTTTGAATAAATGGGGAAGCCAACAAGAGCCAAGGATATTTTCCCGAAGGTAGTAATTTCACCAGAGTAAGGGTACTCTCTTCTAATTTTCGGTACCTTTACGTCAACCATGGACCTCTTATTTATATGAAATGGAGATGATCAACTCGAGGGAAAATGTCATGCAATATTTCTTTGAAGCTTTTGTGCATTATGCACACTTACTCCTCTTTTCAGGTCCTTTTGAGGTGCTCACAAGTTTTGCATTAGAGAGTTGTGATTTGCTCACAACTTTAATATGGGAAAGAAGCTCATGATTGTCCCTATGAACACCAATGAGTGAGCTATAAAAGGTGAATGACAACTATGGAGAAGCGTGACAAGATTTGGAAAATGGATGATTGATTGGAGTTGACTAAATCTAACTATAAACACACATCTAAATTAAGTTTCACTAAATTTTCATATAAAAATATTGAAATATTTATCAATTTCATGCTATATGATAATGGGTGGTGGAGTAGCTAATCTCATTGGAGAAAAAATTCTTTCAAGTTTCATTGTTGAGGATAAAATGGAAATACTTTTAATAAATCCACACTTTACTATGGACTAAGCACTCTTTCCTTCTTACAATCCAACTATGATGGATAATGTTGATATGTATGCACTATGCAAAGAGCAATGGTGCTAGAGGTTTTAGGTGCAAATTTTACAAACTTGTTTCCTTGATCTCATGTGGCTAGATTGACAACATGTATTGAAAGAATTTGGCATAAATGAAATTGAAACTTGTTGTGGTTGGATGTCTTATCGAGTTACACCATGTAACAATGTCCTTTTTTCTTCTACTTACTAGATGATTTGTTTGGATTTCTCTCATTGGAGTAGATTGTATGTTAGGTTGCATAGTGTTATCTTCATTGTGATTGTTTTTCTTTGAGTACTGATTATAGTTTCTAACATTGTACTACTAGCTACATTGGTCACCATAAGCTTTGGCACATTGTTTGAGCTTGTTCTTCTTATTAACCTTCAATTTTAACCTATATGCATGCCCAAGTGTATTCACGATCAATAATTTTCGATTGATATTAATTAACTGGTAAGATATACTTTGGTAATTAAAAATGATATTTTCTCATGTCTCTTTGATGTCCAAAACTACATGAAACTTATTTATGTAATTATGAACCAACTAGTCATGGCATCAATGTAGTTATTGCCACTTGATGTACTGATGTTCCCAATAGTTAATTTAGTAAAACTTGCCATGCATCACTAACCAAAAGTAACCACATGTTGTGTTGGGATCACTACACTATTTAAAAGAGCATCATCACTCATGGTCCATACAACACTTGCACCAAGGGTGGCAAAAATAATGGACCCACAACTTTTGGTGGCATTGTTTGTGTCACGAGGTTGTTAAGGGGAGTAGGATTGACCTTGTGTGTTTTGGTACTCAAACTTGGTCCAAATAATCATCCAAGCTCTGCTTTGACCGGTCGAATCTAAAAGAATTCTTATAGATGACGAACCGAACTAAATAAATAATTTCTCAAAGGCACCAACTTGCATAAAGTGATATAGATTTTATGTTATGATATCAACGAAAGTTGAGGATTCCAACAATGAAGTGGAAACACATGATAAATGTGTGCACATGAGTATTAAACTAGGTGTTCAAATATAATTAAAAAATAAATGATTAAATGAATAACATCAACATGACAAGATCTTCCAACAACAAATCATTGAAAATCGAGAGAGAATGCAATTATACGTCATAATGATATAGTTTAAGTATGCAATTATATCAAGTTGGGAGAAAAGATCTGCAAAATTAGGTCGAGATTAAAGCATTGCAACTCGAGTTGTATACGGAGACAATTGAAGAGTTTACATTAGTAATAAATCTCTCAAGTGTCAAACTTCTTTATAAATAAATTAATACAAGATTTATTTATCAAATGCAATAGTTGATCACATAGTTTATCGTCTTTTTACTTAGTGAATGAGGATGCTTTCTCTTAATCCTTAAGTTCATTTTAGCTCAAGGGTGTCTTTTGACTTGGTTTAGTTTGATCACATATATGTTGGGTGTATTTTGACTTGGTTTAGTTTGATCACATATGTAAAACTCAAATTGCCTTATTTAATTTTGATTATCGAACTAGTTGAACATGGCGAGCCTCTTAGTTCTGATGTATTATCGAGATGGTGCTAAGTGGATCAAGCATCGGTGATAGATCATCAATGTATAAGAGATTACGAAGGAAGAAGACTAAGCGTTCTATGATTTTGATATTTTTCAGTTGGTTATCGTCAAGAATCAATCATAAAATCTTTGTTAAGATTGTAATTTTGAATAGTTGGAATCATTGTTTTTACGTTGATAGACGTTTTTATTTGAGATTTGGGGTAGACTACGGCCTATGCTTGTTCATCTACGGACGAGGATGAGATCAGTGTATTGTCAAAATTGATTCTATGGGAGTAGTTTAAAATTCAAAATAAACAATTATATATATATATATATATATATATAACTAGTAGCAATGTAGGGATAACTCATAGTTGATGAATGGATAACCAACAATTCATGGCAGATAATTAGAAGAATGTGAGATAAAAAAGAAAAGAATATAAAAAAAACTAACCTATACTTGATAAATGGATAACAAGAAGAATGTCAGTGATAACATGTAGCTAAGCATGGATAACTCAAACTTGAACCATTAAAATAAAAGAATATGAGAAATAAAAAATATTTTTCATTCCATAACTATCTCTCAACCGTGTCTCAACCATTTGATCACTATGGCGGTTATCCAACCACATTGGATCATAAAATATGTGGATATGCTAGTTAATATAAAAATGAATTCAACACTCTTGAATATCTTTTTTACAACCTAATTTTACAATGTAATAATTATTATTTACAATTCTATCAACCCAAAATAATTATTATTTTAAAAAAAAGTGTACATTTCCCTTACGCAACCAAAAATCTCAGATGATTAGAATTTATATATAGTAAATGGTTAAACTACACATATATATAAAGTTTGAATACAACGGGAGTGTGAAATGCATTAATAATTTAATATACAAATCACAATGATAATAAATTATTTCTCCAATAATAATAATATTCTGGATCTATTTATTTAAAACCAACCATTTGGCATAGCGAAATGGACTAACTCGAGCATAGGGAAATTTGTTTTTGAAAGCACTTTGTTTACGTACATTCATGAAGTCTAGCTTTGACCATAAAATAAGTACATTTTACTTTCCAAAAATTTGAAAACCTTTGAGTAGGAATCAACTAATCAATTGGGAGTTGTCACAATTATAAAATTAAAATTCTCAAGTTGCATATTGTTAGTTGTTTGTATAACAACCCTTCGTTTCAATAACAAATGACCTTTGGAGGTTTTGGTTTGGACCGCTGCTTTAACAAATTCCTTCTTTGTAACATAATTCCAAATTCTTTATTATTAATCATATTTCATTATGATGTATGTACAAAGGGTCAAAGTCAAATCTCCATGAATTGAAATGGGTGACCCTTCACACACACTATATATATATATAAATATAAATAAAAATAAAGAGGTAGAGAACTAAAATATATGGTTTATATTGATAATAAAATCTTAATCAATATAATTTATTATATTATTATCAATGTATGGTTTATATTATTATCAAAGTCAAATCTTTATGAATTGAAATGGGTGACCCTTTACACTCATTATATAT
>LPNX010624633.1:215193-230471 GCA_001517045.1 Pseudotsuga menziesii
AATATTTTTTTTAGTGGTTATATATAAAGAATTGATACAACTAAGAGGATTATTTAAATCAATTAGTTTTTAACATATTTATCATGAGAGAAACACATAGGCCGTTTTTTCAGAGCAAGGCTACATTTTACTGAGGGTATTTGGAAGCAAAGGGAACATGTCGGTGACAACATTCAAAAGCTAGATCCCATTCCTATGTCTTTTTTTAGCTTGGAGGGAGGCTGAGGTGTATCAGATTATAGTTTTCTTTTTTTTGGCTCTATCATGATGACAACATGAACTAAATGACTAAGATTTTGAAGGGCCATATAATTGTATACACAATTGTTTTGAAATTTGTTGTAAGAAGATCACCTTTTAGAGTGAAGAATATCTTTTGATGCATTATTGCTAAGTTAAACGCGGTGAGAGTCTTTTAAGACAAATCATTGCCTTTTATATTTTGGATTTTTCTATCCAATGAACCTGTAATGGATCGCATGGTTTGGTAGTGAAGACATTATGGTGTCTTTGCACAATATAATTTATTTCAATTAATGAAATACACATTTCTTATGGGAAAAATAAAAATAAAATCCTAATTGAAGGGATAAGGAACATTATCATGATATATTTGATAGTTATTGATAAATATTATAATATCCTTCTTGAAGAAGGGGTAAAGGGTTGAAATATGATCCATCTGATTATAATAACTTTTTTGAAGGGGCCAAGGGTTGAAATATGATCCATCTCATTTTGATAGCTATTGATAAAGTCCTATAATAACCTTTTTGAAGGGGCATGGAGTAAATAATGAAATCCTAATTGAAGGGCTAAGGGACATTATTATGACCTATTTGATAGTTATTGATAAAGTCTTATAATAATCTTCTTGAAGAAAGAGTAAAGGATTGAAATATGATACATCTGATTATAATAACTTTTTTGAAGGAGTAAAGGATTGAAATATGATACATCTGATTATAATAACTTTTTTTAAAGGAGTAAGGAGTTGAAATATGATGCATCTCATTTTGATAACAATTGATAAAGTCCTATAATAACCTTATAATCTTCTTCAAAAGATAAGAAATATAAATATAGGCACACTAAACACTGAAGTGGATGGTTTATATCTATTAAATTCTTTTAATAAACTCCTGGTAAATAAATTTATACTCCTATATGTATATAAGATCACATATCTAAAGTAGCTAGATTGACTTTAATAAATATTTTAATAAACTCCTGGTAAATAAATTTATACTCCTATATACATATACATATCTAAAATCACATGTTTGAAGTAGTTGGAATGACTTGTCTAGAATTTTAGAACAACTATATGGATGTAACTTGATTGATTATTATTTATATAAAAAATAAGAATATAACTAGATAAAAGTTGCATGATTAATTGAGTATTCATGTGGAATCTTCATTTAGTTCAAAGTGATAAAATAAATGCGAATAATCACATAAAAAATTACATAGGAAGGAAAAGGTACAATTGACCTAATATTTTTCTTATTACAAGTGTATGGTATCATTCTTGGATTAATTTTATATGCCGTGATACGACAAGTCTGGTGTGCATCATGGCGGAACTAAAGAAAAATATGTAGAATCGACGTAGTGAAGCACGCGTATTGATAAAATAACATATTAGTTTGCCTAATGTTATATAGATTATTTCCTCTTACGAGCAAAAACCAAATCTTACTTTCCGATCATACAAAGGTAATATTAAGAATCAGAATTGTATTAGATGTTAGGATTATAAAAGTACAGTATCTTTTTTTAACGAAGGTTCTATTATGTATATGGGTATTAGGCTTTGGTCCCTTTCATTAGATAGGAAAAATAAAAGGTTTAAACCAACATAGGGGAAGGGTGGTAAGCATTGGCTAAGAATTTTCGAAAGGTAGTTTTAAAAAGTATAATGAGTGGTTGAGAATGTTTAGATATTTTTATGGGAATTGTAATGTGGATATAGATTTAATGTTTTTATCTTTTAAAAGGAATAGTAATTGAAAAAGTATTAAGTAAGATAAAATGACATTATAAATTTGATATTTGATATTTATAAAGAAAAATAATGATGTTTTGCTTTGACAAAGTAGGGCATTTATAGAAATAATGATATTTTGGTTTGACAAAATAAGTCATAGTGAACACAATTTCCGATAACAATTTATTCTTTGTTTGAAAGAAAAGGAAGTCTGAAAAAGAAAGGAGAAAAGAAAAACCAATTAATTCAAAGACAAACGTATATATATGTAGAAATTGCAAATTAGCCATGTAAGAAATTTATTTTGGCTAAGTCAAATTTACAATTATAAAATGTTGTCATATGGTTACAAAAATGATATAAAACTTTGATTATACAATCTTCATAAACAATATAACCCTTGGTTAAATGGAAAGAAATTTGAAAAAAAAAGGAAAAAAAACAATCAATTCAAAGACACTATATATGTATATATATGTATATTTTAAAAGTAGCCACGCTATAAATTGACTTTGACTATGTAAAATATACATGTTATTTGATGGATTTTTTTTTAGTTGTTTTGGCTCATTTAATTAGAGAAATGAAAAATGTTAAAACAACAAATTGGAAGGGTGGTTGTTCAATTTCCGATAACAATTTATTCTTTGTTTGAAAGAAAAGGAAGTTTGAAAAAGAAAGGCGAAAAGGAAAACCAATTAATTCAAAGACAAACCTATATATATGTAGAAATTGCAAATTAGCCATGTAAGAAATTTATTTTGGCTAAGTCAAATTTACAATTATAAAATGTTGTCATATGGCTACAAAAATGATATAAAACTTTGATTATACAATCTTCATAAACAATATAACCCTTGGTTAAATGGAAAGAAATTTGAAAAAAAAAGGAAAAAAAAAATCAATTCAAAGACACTATATATATATATTTTTTTTATTTTTTTTTTAAAGTAGCCACGCTATAAATTGATTTTGACTATGTAAAATATACATGTTATTTGATGGATTTTTTTTTAGTTATTTTGGTCCATTTAATTACAGAAAAGAAAAACATTAAAACAACAAATTGGAAGGGTGGCAAGCATTGGATACACAATTTTTAAATGTAATTTCAAAATGTATGGCAAGTGGTCAATAATGTTTAGCTACATTTATGGGAGTTGTAATGTGTATATGGACTTGGTGTTTTTATTTTCTTTAAAGGAATACGTAGTTGAAAAATATCAAGTAAGATAAAATGACATTATACATTTGACACTTCAAGTTTGTAAAGAAAAATAATGGCAACTACTTTTGACAAAGCAACACATTTATAATGAACACAATTTCCGTCAAAGACATATTCTTTGGTTGAATGGAAATAAATTAGAAAAAAGGAAAAAGGAAAGGGAAATCCAATCAATTCAAAGACTACATATATATAGCCACGCCAAAAATTTATTTTGGCTAAGTAAATTTACAATTGTAAAATGTTATCATAAGGATATAAAAATGAATATAAGCTCTCATTACACATTCTCCATCAAGAATATAACCCTTGTTGAATTTTAAAAAGTTGAAAGAGAAAGAAGAAAATGAAAAGCACACCATATACATGTAGAAATTGTAAAGTAGCCATGCTAAAAATCGATTTTGGTTATGTAAAATTTATAATTGTAATATATATGTTATTTGATGGTTGTTTTCTGTAGGTGCTTTGGTCCCTTCGATTACAGAAGTAGTAAAACAACAAATTGAAAGGGTGCCAAGTATTGGATGCGAAATTTCTAAAGGTAATTTTAAAACGTATGACAGGTGGTTCAGAATTCTTATACTTTTATGGGAGTTGTAATGTGGATATGGATTCGATATTTTCCTTTTCTTTAAAGAGATTCATAATTGAAAATGTATCAAATAAGATAAAATGACATTATAAATTTGAGACTTCAAAATTCGTAAAGAGGAATACGGGTACCTACTTTTAACGAAGCGGGGCATTTATAGTGGAGACAATCTCCATCAACAACATATTCCTTGGTTGAACGATATGATATTTGAAAAAAAAGGGCAAAAAGGGGAAAACCAAACAATTCAAAGACAACACATACACACATAAAAATTGTGAAGTAGACAAGCTAGAAATTGATTTTGGTTAAGTGAAATTTACAATTGCAAAACATTGTCATAACATTACAAAAATGAATATATACCCCTTGGTTGAATGAAAATTAATTTGAAAAAAGAAGGAGAAAATGAAAAGTCAATAAATTCAAAGATACAACATATATATGTAAAAATTGTAAAAGTAGGAGTAGGTTGAATGGAAAGAATTTTGAAAAAGAAAGGGGGGAATATAGCTAATTAATTCAAAGGCATAACATATATATATATATGTAGAAATTGTAAAACTAGCCATATTAGAAATTGATTTTGGCTAAGTAAAATCTACTGCTAAAATACTTCAACACAATGTTAAAAATGAATAAAATCCTCATTATAGATAGGTAGGAATCAAATTATTCACATACATTGTGTAAGCATATATATCTCATGGGAGTAAACTTTTTACCCGACCATTTGCACCGATCGGACGACCTGGCTTGCGTGAGCTGTCACATCAAGCATTGCAGATCGTCTGATCGATGCAAATGATCGGGTAGAAAGTTTACTCCTATCTCATGTCCATACATTTTTTTACAAAGGAACATGAATAATGATGTTTTTAAATACATTATAAAAAAAACCCAAAAAATTGTACTTACCACACTATGATATAATTAACTCTATTATCTCTATCCCAAACTTCTTATCTCCTTATTCATATTAAAAACAAACAAACAAACAAACATTGAGTTTATTGATATTGAGATATAAAATTAATTCATTTTTACATCAACTACCTTAACCTAAATTCTCCTTGCAAACATATATTCCTTACAATGTATTATTCACTTTTTCTCAACATCTCATGATAAGATAAACCACACTTCTCAAATTTCTTTATAAAACTTTTGTCTAATTTTAATTTCACAACTATATAACTCCTTTCTATAAATCTTTCTAAAACCCAAAATATAATATATGATCCTTTTTGTGGCTTCCTAGAAACCATACAAGTTAAATTTATACTATTATCAATATTAATTTTAATTATTAAAGTAAATATAATATTGATAAATGGTGCAAGGTACAAACCTTTACCATAAAGTCTTGCATTAAAGCGATGGAAACATATTGCTAACACTATGATAAAATCACTAGTGGGCAAGTGACATTCTACATTGGGAAAAGGGTCCCATATCCATCAATCACTCTTTGTGTAGGTTTATGGGGGCATTTTCTGCTCATGAAAAAGAAAAGGCCCAAGTGTTAGTACTTACCACTCCTAAAAAAAATGGTTAATGGTTAATTGTGTTGTCAGTCTCCCTATTTATGGATTACTTAATAAGTTTGAAAGTAAAACCAACCAACAAACCAGTAAGACCAAGCCAAACCATGACTAGATTTCTTTACAGAACGAGCAAGTGGCTTGTTTAAGTGATTGTTATTAAAACCCACTTAACCACGCAATTCAAAACACCAATTTGTTAAGACACTGTAATGGTCCTATGCCCATGTTCATTGCCACTAGTTTCCTTTGTCCATGTCCACTGCCAATGGTTTCAAAGTACAATGCATGACATGGCCTTGGAGATGGAAAAGTTAGGAGCCCACCTATCTAGAATCTAACCCCCATGGATCTCTCTATAGAAATCCTACATTTGAAGTGACTAAAATGGGCCCCAAAATTGCAATCATGTTATCAAAAGACCTAAGCAACCTGCAAATATTTCTACAATATCTTTATTGAAACTGGCATTTTGAAGTGACTAGGGAGGGGACCCTTATGGAAGTGTAATGAGGTCGTCATTTTTGTAATCAGTTGAAAATTTCTTTGATGTTTGACTCCTTATCCTCCTTTGCTTTAAGGATAGTGATTAGGATCTTGAAGGGTAATAGGGTTGTGTCTTGTTAGTTGGCTTGAGGATTTCTAGAATATTCGTGAGAATGTACTATAAAATTTATTAAAATTATATAATTTAATAATTTCAATTTTAAGAAAAGAGAATTTTACTTTCGAAATATATCAACTAAACTAATTAAAAATATAGATTATTGTGTTGGGTTTGATTAAATAATTGAAAAAGCAAATGTTTTGGTTTGATTAAAAATTTGAAAAAAAAATACACCTAGAATCATCCATCCATTAAAAAAAATATGTTGAGTCAGGCGTGCATGCATACATGCATCACATACCATCATCACTATGTCATAGATGCATCATCATCTTTATCCTATATCACATCGTTGTAGATGATACATCATCGCATCCCTTAAATTACACAATTCCCCGCGAAATAACGAATAATAAAAATTAGTTATACCCATTGTTCTGTATATGTTGTGTTGTTGGGCTCTGCGACTTCTGAAATACCGTTTGCTTGGCATTAGGAGTTCTCTTAACAATGGGCGAGGTGAGTTCAATGTCTGGTATTTGCTTTGAGTTTGATGATTTTTGTTTGTTGCGCATTGAGATCTGCATTCTCTGCTGTTTAACTCAATGGTTTTAGAGATTTTAAGGATATTTTGGGCAACGAATGCTGGTCTGTGCAGGAGGGAAAGTCTGAAGAGAAGAAGGAGAAGAAGGAAGAAAAGAAGGGCGGCGGTGATAAGAAGGAAGATGGGCCTCTCACAGCTGTGATAAAAGTGGACATGCATTGTGAAGGCTGTGCTAGGAAGTTCAAGAAGTCTGTCAAGGACATGCCAGGTTTAAATATATAGATTTAGTATTTGTTGGTTACATGACTTCTGTGTATTGGGTATATAAACATTTGGTATCTGTTGGTTTTGAGGATTTGTCTATTGGGTATATATATATACATTGATGAACTAATGAGTTTTAGGATTTTTGTATTGAGTTTCAAGTGGATGGCCGTTTAATTCTTGTGTTGTTGCAGGTGTGGAGGGTGTCAAAACTGATGTAGGCACTAACAAGTTGACTGTGATTGGGAAGATGGATCCTAAGACTGTGGTAGAAAAACTGCAGAAAAAAACTGAGAGAAAGGTTGAGCTTATATCCCCTCTGCCCAAAAAGGATGAAGGGGAGAATAAGAAGAAACCAGAGGAGAAAGAGACTAAATCAGAGGAGAAGAAGAAAGAAAAAGAGGTATACTTTCTGGCATAAAATTGTTTGTATGATATTATTTGGAATTATGGTGTGATGCATTTTTTTGGTTCAGATCTGGTTTTCGAAGATGTGCTGATGAATTATATATTGAAAACCCGCTTTGTTTTTGCAGCCATCTGTGGTAACAACTGTGCTCAGGGTTATCTTGCACTGTGATGGGTGTGCCCAATCAGTAAAGAAAACTATCCTCAAATTTAAAGGTATTGTGTGCAATTCCTTGTTCAATGCCATTATTGATGTGTTATTTTGGTTCAATGCCATGATAGATCAACTCTGGTGCTGAGTTCTGGTATAGGATAATATTTTAGAAGTAGCGGTATAATCAGATGGATTGACCACTTGACATTTTCCATTGTTTGAGTGAGAGGTGGTATTTGAATAGTTACATGCAATGTATTTGTAAGCATATAGTCTCACAGGGTATTATCCAGTGCCTGTATTTGATCATATGGTGGAAGATATGGAAGATTGTTTTTAGGTTATTAGTGTTGTTGATCATAATACTATTCTGATAAATAGTTAGTGTTATGTGCTACTCTAACGTTAACAGCCAGACAGCCCTTATAAGTTGATTTCAGTGTAGTTTGATTATTTGCGTTAGCGAACTGATTGGACTACCTTATTTGGTCATGATGTGGAAGATAGTTTTGAGGTTATCAGTGCTGCTAAACATAATAATATTCAGAGAAATAGTTAGTGTTATGTACTACCTTTAACAATCAGACTGCTTTTGTCAGTTGATTTCAGTGTTGTTTGATTTCTTGCATTAGCTAACAGATGGATTATCTGTGATCCACAGGGGTACAATCTGCAGAACCTGATGTGAAGAATCATACAGTGACTGTAAAAGGGACTATGGATCCCAATAAGTTGGTAGAATATCTTCACAGAAAAACCAGGAAACATGTGGAGATTGTCCCACAGAAGAAGGATGACAAGAAGGACGACAAGAAAGAAGGGGACAAGAAGGAAGGGGGCAAAAAAGGAGGAGAGAAGAAGGATGGTGGTGAGGAGAAGAAAGATGGAGAAAACAAAAAGGGAGGGGATGATGATAAGAAGGGCGGTGATGAATCAAAAGGAGATGGTGAAGACAAGAAGGGTGAAGGAAAGAAAAATGAAGTCCCTATTCCCAGATATGTCATTGAGTATGTTCATCCTCCTCAGCTTTTTAGTGATGAAAACCCAAATGCTTGCTCTATCATGTAAAAATGTTGTTTTGGGTAGATCTCATTCCTTGGGGAGCTGAAAGGTTGTGATTTGAGGATATCAGGTCTTATCAAACCCACCAAAATCAAATCAAATCAAGTTAGGCAAGAATTCTTTAGCATAAATTTAGGCTAGGAGTATCACAACACAGCAAGGTACTTGGCAGCAGCAGCTTGAATGGTGGCTGTTTTTCTTCTCTTATATTAAGCTACAGTGTAGTGATTAGCCTGAATTTTGAAGAGGAGATATGGGTTTCAAGAATGAGGATGAATGCTTATCTAATTGATCAGCTGCAATTTTGTTTCATGTGTAGTACCACAGCATATTTTCATAGAAATGCGTACATTATCCGCCGCTGTAGTATCTTCATTCCATTTAGGTGGAATAGATGATCCAAACTATGCCGTAAATAAATAAATGTGTTTACAGCCTCTTATCTTATATCTGTAATTTTGATTCTTGTATATCTGTAATTTTGGTTCTTGTTCTGTGTATGTAATTTTGGTTTGATTACAGGTTGTATGTTTTAGTTTTGAAGCCTTAACTTGATTGCTACTGCAAATGCTCTTAAATTCTTGAACGCCCTCGTGATCATGGTAATGTGATGGCTTGTCCAGATATATGATTTGGGGAATATATAGAATTAATGGCCTAACGAACTTTCCAAATCCATTAGTTGTTTCAGACACAATGGTTCCCCAAAACTCAAAAATTAAAAATCCATTTAATGGCTCCCTGAAACTGAAAAATCCATTTGCAATGGTTGTTCAATGGCTTCTTTCCCAAAATACAAAATGAGGTAATAACAACAATGTCAGTTGGGCTGTGTGGCCCAGTGATAGATTGCAGTCTGTAATACACTAATGAAAAAAAGATCCCACCCTGTAATGGTTTTTTACCAGATTGTTTCAAAGTGACTATGTATCATGAATTTTGATCTTTCTTTGTCAATAACTAAAAGGGTGATTTTTGTTTTAAGTAGATTATGTGATACAGGCTTTGCAGTTTATGAATTAGCAGTTCTGCTTACTGTTTTCAAAAATGTGAACGCCATTACAAGTAATTTGTGTTGTATGATTTGTAATTGTAAATAACCATTCTCAATAAGAGTTTGATTTGGCAATAAAATCAATCAATTATAACAGGTAATTTCAATGTTTATTGAAACTTGGAATTATATATTCATGAAAACTTGAAATAGGACAAACCAGTACAACCTAATTTCAATATTTACTGAAACTTGGAATCATATATTCATGAAAACTTGAAACAGGACAAGGCAGTACAAGTTAATATTATTCTCTCATGTGAACGAATTAATATCGTACTACCAAATAGAGAACTTCGAATAGTACACGCCCCTATTATTATAATGTGAACGAATGGATTTCATCCCAATAAATTCAACAGTACTTTTATTTTACTCTAGATGTCGCTGGCATGGAGACCACCGCCAGCCAAGTTTGACGGTGGAGGTTTTTCCTCTTCTGAATGCATTTAAACTTGGATGTACAGGGTGATTAAAACACGTCCAAATACATATTTAATTTTAGTGAAACGTCTGATAGCCTCTGTGTGGCCTGTGTTTAAGACTGTTACAACTCTTTTGAGCTGACTTATTTGGAAAAAAATATATAACCCATAATCATTAAAATTACGTCTTTGCAAATCTGAAATGGTAAAATTTACTTTCAGATTAAAAATTTTGTTATAGAATTCAGAATGATCGACTTTTAAAGTTTTTCTGTATATACACATATTCAAACTTGTTATAATATCCCACATGAGATAATAAAATTAATAACTCTGAGTTTATAAATTACAAGTTACTAAGAAAGAAACCCATTAAATCAGTAACTCTGACTTTACAAATTATACAAATTATAAGTTATTAGGAAAGAAATCCATATTCAAATTATACAAATTATAAGTTATTAGGAAAGAAATCCATATTCAATTCTTCTGGGTCTTTATCTAGCACTTGATTTTTCAAATGCTGAGAACAAGTTTGATTGTTGCAGAAAAATTTCATTGACAATCATAAAGTTCTTTGAACTTTTCTTTGAACTTTATAAGTTACTAAGAAAGAAACCCATTAAATCGGTAATTCTGACTTTACAAATTATACAAATTATAAGTTATTGGGAAAGAAATCCATATTTAATTGATTTTTCAAATGCTGAGAACAAGTTTGATTGTTGTGGAAAAATTTCATTGACAATCATAAAGTTCATAAAGTTCTTTGAACTTTATAAGTTACTAAGAAAGAAACCCATTAAATCAGTAACTCTGACTTTGCAAATTATACAAATTATAAGTTATTGGGAAAGAAATCCATATTCAATTCTTCTGGGTCTTTATCTAGGACTTGATTTTTCAAATGCTGAGAACAAGTTTGATTGTTGAGGAAAAGTTTTATTGACAATCATAAAGTTCTTTGAACTTTTTCAAATCTTTGGGTCTTTATCTAGCACTTGATTTTTCAAATGCTGAGAACAGGTTTGATTGTAGCACTTGATTTTTCAAATGCTGAGAACAAGTTTGATTGTTGAGGAAAAGTTTCATTGACAATCATAAAGTTCTTTTTCATAAGGTTTTTGGTGGATTAATGAAATGTTGTATCAGAATCTTTGGAAATAATCTATAAGGGAAAAAAAAAATTCTTATTTTGAAATTAAAGAATTCTAATAAAAGTTTAAACAATTTTTTTTTTACATATAAATATATTTTTTAATTAAATTGATAGAGAAAAAAACTTTTTCTTTTTCATATCTAAATATATTTTTTAATAAATTATTAAAAAGTTTGGTTAGTATGAGATGGTAATCCCTTGCCTCTAGCTCTAACTTGCCATCATCTTTTATGGTGAGTAATAGAAATTTACAAGTCTATCATCTTTTTAGGTGAGTAATAGACATTTACAAATGCATAATCTTTTTCTAGGTGAGTAATAGACATTTATAAATGCATAATCTCTTTTAAGTGAGTAATAGAAATTCACAAATCTGTATTTTCTGTTAAACTTTTTCTTAGTTGAATGAGGAACTAGATTTGTAAGTCAGTTATACACAATTTGAAAGCAGTTTATAATAACAAAACACAATTTCAAATTGTGGATTTGAAAATGGTGTAGTTTCAAATTTTTATTTACCTTGCTGTGGATTTGGAAATGATGTTAAAGTGATATCGACTTTTTTATTACTTGGTTTTGTTTTTCTCTATACTTTATAGTACTACACTTTTAGTACTGTTTCCATTATATAAGTTTAATAGAGTTAATGGAGGGTGCTTATGATTCATGTTCTAAAAGTTAAAAAATTTATTGACTAAAATTCTCAGGTCACTTTCTAAAAATCAAAATCAAATAAACTTATTATGTAAACCAAAAAACTTTATGAATTAGAATAATTTTTTTTATAAAATATATATAATCATAACATAATTCTAAAATGATTTTAGTATTTATTAAATGATTTGAACATTTTTACTTGTGAAAAACAAAATAATAAAAGTTTTACTAAAAGGGAGGGTGTTGTTTTTAATTTTCTTTTTATCATCTTTTTATCTCAGTTTGTAATCAAAGGTTTTGGTAACCATGGTATATATATTTCTAGTACATAGCTAGTTTTATTTGATTTGTTAAAAAACTTGTTTTATAATTTTATTAAATCTAGTAAAGTGTGAATCATAAAGCATTTAAAAGATATAAGATTATATGATTCAATCATAAGTCTCTTTCAAAATCAATTTTAATGAACAACTTGTTTTTAGTAATATATATTATCTATTACATTTCTTTTTAAACTACAATGGCAAACATTTATATATAAATCCTGGTAACTTATCCTTGATTTTAGGGCCAGGGATTTGGAAAAAAATTGGTAATATACATGGAGGAAGGTTAAAGCCTCTAATTTAAACCAACATGGGCTCCTTTTCTTTTGAGATGAATTTGTCATAACTAAATATCATGACATAGCCCCAAGGTTGTGTTTCGATGGCTTCCCAATATAATTAAGTGATTATAGGCCCATGAAACCCTAGTGGGATTTGTAAAATTCATAAATAAATCCATCTAGTGTAAGCTGTTTTGTCTACCATCTTTTGTAAGGTAGTGAGTTGCATCCAATGCAATGGGTTACTTACACGATAATTCAAGTCCTCTATCATTCTTTTAGGAGCAATATCAATGCGAGTTTGCATGGTTACTTATGTTCTTAATTCATACCTTGCTAATAGAGATTGAGTTCAAATTCTCTTTACTAGGTGGCATAACCTATGTTTGATTTGATATCCACAATCTACTCAAACACTTGTTGAGGCCAAACCTCTAAAGAAGTCATTTGAGGGGTGTTTTAGGGTTTGTTTTAGTTGAAGTCATTTACAACAAACATAATCCTAATCAACTTTATCCATTCTCATTTCAATCAGTTTAATATGATACCCAAGCATGGCCCCCTTTATGGTATGTTTTCATCATAGGGTTAGGTTTGAAGACCTTGTTTCCTTGCTCAATTTTCTTTAGTTATTGCTTTGTTTGCATGCCTTTTTATGATTGCTATTTGTTCATCATAATTGTAAAGAAATGTGGTGATCCTTAATAATTCTTCACTCTAGAAATTAATCCATCTTGAGTATTCCATATTGATTGTCCCATGTTTTTGAGATTAAATTCAAGAGCCTTTGAATGTATTAAGAGGTAATGAGGGCTATCCGAATGGGAGAAATGATTAAGCATGTATTTATGATCTTAAGTTGCATATAATTTTTAGGCCCCATTAACATTGAGACAAATATTTCTCAAAGGTCCAAAATCATTAACTTACATTGATTTAGAGTCTAAGAAGTTGAAGTTGAGGTTATTTTGGTGTGTTAGTGTGGCTATATCTTGTTTCTTTATAAATATTTTATTCCATTTTTAAAAATTAAACTACTTAAACCACACAACTTGAAGATCACTATTTTCTATAATTATTGAGCTTATATAAACCAAGTCAAGAATCTTAAGTTATAATGAACCTTCTTGACATATGTATCCTAACTCATAGGTATTGGCATTTGAGCTTATGCATCTTCAATTATTTCTACAAAACTAAGGTTTTTATGTACTATCTTAATAGAAACTTATTGACTTTGGTGCAATGTTAAAACTTTGTTTGAATGTGTTTTGAAAATATAAATGTGGACTAGCCCCAAAACATTTTCTCTCAAATTTAATATAATTTATAACATTTTTTAAATAAAAATTACTTTATAATTTATGTAGAAATCCGGAAAATACCACTATTTTCTTTTTTAGTAAAAACAAAAAAAATACATTATATTCTTATTTATTTAATTAAAACATTGAAAGAAAAAAAATTACTCAATACAAATTAAACAAGTGGAATAAGCAACGCAGTTGCTTAGTACCTGCCACTTATGTAAGAAACAATGTAAAGTAAATTAGCATCAAACATCATTCATGGTCATTTACAACTCCATGAGTGATTTAGGCGTTAAGTATCCCTTCGTAGTCTTATGAGAAATTTTTGGTAGACATGAAACACCTAACACTAGACACTATCATCCATAGCCTCATAAGCGATTTAAGGCATACATAGCCCTTCATAGTCACGAGAACTATTTTTTATAAGCATTATGCACCCAACAATAAAGTAGTAAGTGATATATTGATTGAGATGTGTATAATTTACACAATGTAGTGGACCATTCATAACTCAAGAGTCATTTAAGGCTTACACCGACCTTTATAATCTCAAGAGTGACTCAAGGTCTACATAGTCTATCATACTTCCATGAGTTATTTTTGGTAAATATTATGCACTAGTAGGGTTAAATATTTTTGTGACATTGTGAGATGCATTGGAAATGGGTTATTTTTGGTAAATATTAGAAGTAGTAAAACTAAGAATCAACTCCAAATTAAAAATTGTTTCCCATAAAACCATCCAATGGGAGAAAAATATACAATAATTAAAAGCCATATTATTGGAACACAATACAACAGAAAAATTATTTACATTTTAGTAATGTTTAGGCGATAAAAAAAGACAAAGTGAACTTATTTTTGTTGGCGCCTATGTAGAACTATCCAAGGAATTTGGTCATAGAGATGAATGCTTAAGTAGAGATAGGATATCTACTTCCACTACCATGAAGATGACACATAGGAATATCAGGGAAACAAAAAAGAAGAGACCTTTATTGAGGCAATGTATGTTGAAAATGACCTTATAGAAGGAAGATTTAAAAATTATAGAATAGGGAAGTTAGTTGATCAACAATATGGAAAAAAAAAACTCCAACAAACACTAACATTAGATCTTAAAATTTTCAGAGTAGATAAGAAAAGTGCATAAGGACACACTACCATTCGTCATACATTTCTAACGTTTCGGTCAACTACCACTTGAAGGGATGGATTATGTTAGATTTTGTGCTACCTTGTACAACTCAATAGCATTGCAGACCATGCATGTTTACAATATATATAGTAAGGAAGGTTGGCAAAGTGAGAACCTTGGGAACATTTGATAGCTTGGTAGCTTGCAGAAGGCTAAAAGGTACACACCATAGAAAAAACGCATTGGAGAATCTATGAAAAATACTAGAATAGCAGTGAGGAATGAAAACATGAATGAATACTAGAATAGTAGTCCTATATATAGTGATAGATAAACTTATATATGAATATGAAGGTCATTTGACGAATTATGGAACTTATTCACCATGTTGGTAACTCTTGATACATTCTTTAGAAAAAATGCACATAACCAAGATTAAAAGCATTTTGTTATCTTCTAATGAATGTTGGAGATCCAGATTCAATTGTAAATGACTATAAATTACTAATGAGTTGTACAAACTTTT
>LPNX010624633.1:230679-260021 GCA_001517045.1 Pseudotsuga menziesii
ATTCTCATTATATAGCATTTTAACATTTCCTAAATTAATTTATTATTATATTGAGTGCCGGGTTTCTCATGTTCTTTTTGATAAATACGCTGAGAAATCGCAGGGCACGGACCGCTTTTTCGGTGTTGAATGGAAGCAGTGCAACAATATCTGTCTGCCTGCTTTCGGTGGATGATTTTGCGATTTTCAAAGGCAAATGGTCCAGTGGATTCCGTTGTCTGAGCGCAAATCTTCGATCGGCTGCAAAATTTGCAGAGAACATTAATGATCAGCATGCGATTTGCTTCCTAGTGGCCAGCGTGCAACAGGTCGTCTCTGTAGCGGTTGATTTGCCAGCGGTGTTTGCACTGCTGATCGTGTGGAGGCAGAGGCACTGCATGCGATGGATGAGGTGTCAAATTCGTAAGGAAATCGGATTTCTTAGTTTATGCCGTTAAAGCCGTTCCAGGGGCCATATGGAGTCAACATCTTCACATTGTATTTGAAATCGCTGATAAATTTTCTCGGGCTTTTCGTTCTGAACGGTAAAGTATGGAATCGTTTTGTTATTTGCGAAGAAAAAATGGCCATTATAGCTAATGTTTGATTGAAATGCAAGGCGTGTGGATCCTTTCCCCTTAGCCTTCATCATCCAGTTTTAAAGGCTCATTGATTCGGTCTGTTTTAGAAATTGCAAAGTGACTTTTGGTTTTTTTCCAATGGATGATTCCAGGTTTTCATGGCAGAAGAGCTTAAAGTCTTTGTTGTTTGGAGAATCCAGCGTCAGTCACAGGTTCCATTCTTCGCCGAAACATCTTTTTCGTGAGAGAGATCGTTTCAATAAAGATGCAGTGCATTATTCACTCCATTGCCCCAACGATATTGATCAGGAGATCGAATCCTGGAAGCATAATTCATGTGCAAGATCATCCAGAAGATTAACTCTGCGAAAGCACCTGAGATTTTCCTTAGGCTGGCCTTTTTAGCTGGATGAAGTGGAATTTCTTAAGCTCTGTAAGTCCTTACAATCCTTTCAAATCTGCTTGTATCCAGCATTGTTGTTTTAGGGTTGTTCCCAAGAACTAGGTTTCGTGTTCTTTTCAAAAGATTAAGCTTTGTGTTGAATCTGATGCAAAAATCACTCAGGATTCAGGTGAGCAGAGATCGGGTTTTGCATTGAATAATTTCGAGGTAGGTTATTGCAGTGCTGTAAATTACCCTCTTCGCACCATGGCTTACGCTAATGATGATCGCAATAATGAATTTGAGCTTTCGTGCTGTCCCGTCGAAGAAGCTAGTCATGATGATCACCACAATGATGAGGAAGAGAGCTCTGGGAACAGAGACCATCGTAATGCTGGATGGTATAATTGTCCTGAAAAGTATCAAGATGATGGGGAAGAGGAGGTTAACAAAGATGAATCTCTGCGCGGAGGTTTTGATGTCAAAGAAGCCTTGCGTAATGGAGAGGATTGCGAGGACGAGGAGGAACGAAATGACAATTGGGAATCTTCATGGACGAGCCTTCTTGCTGTGGGAGGCAATTGCAGTGAACAACGTGATGAAATTTGCAAGGATGATAAAAAATATTCTGAGCACACAGGCCTCCATGGCGGCGAGGCTTACTGTTTTGATCCTCGCGGAAGAGAGGATGAGAAAGATGAAGAATATGGCAAAGATGCTGCCGAACAGGGGAATGAAGAGGGCTCTCTATGCAGAAGCAGTGATGGCATTGAAGTTGACTCTGAACAACGAAACGATTCGCTGGAAGGTGGGCACGTGGAAATCTGAATTATAAATAACATAATAATAAAATATAATAAATGCTGATGTCATAGTAGCCATGTGTCAAGTGAAAACCAGATACCAAACTTCAAGGCTGACATCATTCCTTATTGGCCAATTAAAAGTTGACAAAATAGCAAAGGCAAATATTTTTATTAAAATTTAAAATAATTTTTGGCAAACTCCAAAGCTAAACTTTACAAAACAGATTTTAATTTTTTAAACCTGCATCAAAAAACACCAAAGTCAACCAAAGTCAAAATCAAACGATTACAATATACCTGCTGTGGCAGGTATAATAATATATAGATAGATAAATGTATTTGATCAAATAATTAAATTAAAAAAAGTAAATAAAAATATAATTATAAATAAGGTTTTAATGATTAAAACCTTAAATATATAAAAAAAATCCAAAAACTTTATGTGGATCTGCATATTGATTTATGATTGAACACCTCGAAGAGTTTCATGGGTTAACTAAAAGAAAATTGGAGGATGTATAAAGTACTCTTCTATATAAATAAAAGTATGTTTAATAGATTTACTAATCTTCTAATATATATACAAGTGTTTAATAGATTTATTAATCTAAGAAGAGGTGGATGAACATAAAATTATATTCAAACAGATAAATGTGTTTGATAAAATAATTAAATTAAAAAAGAGTAAATGAAAATAAAACTATATTAAAAAATATAATTGTAAATAAGGTTTTAATGATTAAAACCTTAAATATATAAAAAATCCAAAAACTTTATGTGGATCTCCATATTGATTTATGATTAACCCCTGGAAGAGTTTCATGGATTAACTAAAAGAAAATTGGAGGATGTATAAAGTACTTATATATATATAAGTATGTTTAATAGATTTATTAATCTAAGAAGAGGTAGATGAACAAAAAATTATATTCAAATAAGAAACAAAAAATTAAAAAAAATGGATGGACGAAAATTGTATTCAATAAAGAAAAAAAAAGTTAAATACAAATAATAGATTAATTAATATGGAAAAAGTGAATAAACTTAAAATTTAATCAAATAATAGAAGAAAACGATCAACTTTTAATGCGTGAAAGTTTAAATATATACCAGATTTCTAAATAAAATAGATTAATTAATATGGAAAAAGTGAATAAACTTAAAATTTAATCAAATAATAGAAGAAAACGATCAACTTTTAATGCGTGAAAGTTTAAATATATACCAGATTTCTAAATAAATAAAAAGCAAACATGTACATATTCATTATCCAGATTCCAACATAAATAAAAAGAAAGAAAGCAGGTACATATTCATTATCTAATTTAATAATGATGGAGATATCATTCCATTCCTCAAACATTACCACATGTATTATGAAATGAATAAAAAGATGAAGTGTTCATGCCAAAAAAACAACCACATCGAAACAATTTGGAATTAATTTTTTTTAAAATAAGGATTTTACAAAATATATTAAAAATAATTTCATAATTAAATTTTAAAACAAATTATAATGTTAAATAAAAAATAAGAGGCTAATATATTATAAAGTGATTGTTAATTTAAGTTAAAGAATAAATAATTTTTATTTTATTGTTAGTTTAAAGACATTATTTTAGATTTAAGAACATTTTTTTTATGAATTTTATAGTGAAATTAGGTATTGAACAAGTCCTAAAATGTCTAGAGAAGAAACTATTTGTAAGCTTTGTGATACTAAAAATATAAAGAATAAAAAACACTTTTTTTTAGATACTTTTTTTTTATGAACACATTAAGGCTCATTTCTACAATATTTAAAAGATTAATGATCTTTCTAACTTGTGAACTCATGAAAGCCAAAGAGATGTGAACTTATTGGCCTTCAATATTTCGAAATAAAAAACAACAGAGGGTGTGATGAGCGCATTGAGTAAGCTCTACGAAAAACCCTCAGCTTCTAACAAGGTATTTTTTAATGAAGCGTTATTTAATATGAAGATGTCGGAAGGTGGATCTGTTGCTGACCATTTAAATGAGTTTAATACACTTACTAGTCAGTTAAGTTCTGTAAAAGTGAACTTTGATGATGAGGTTAGGGCTCTTCTAATCTTGTGCTCATTGCCAGAAAGGTGGAATAGCTTGGTCATGGCTGTAAGTAACTCCGTCCCTAGTTCAAACACTCGTAAGTTTGATGATGTTGTTGGTGTTATTCTTAGCGATGGAATGCGAAGAAAAATCACAGGTGAGACGTCAGGTAATGCGTTGACCATGGAGAGCAGAGGGAGACAAAACGAGAGAGGAAGGAGCCCAAGAAATCACAGCAAGTCTAAAAAGGGAAGATCCAAGTCTAGATTCAGAAAAATGGAGTGTTGGAACTGTGGTAAGAAAGGACATATGAAGAAATACTGCTGAGCACCAAAGAAGAAAGGTGAGAGGTAGTAAGAGACTACTCAGGAAGCAAATGTAGCAGGTGATGTGTTACAAGATGCTTTGATTCTTGCATTAGATAATACTAGAGATTACTGGGTAGTAGATTCAGGGGCTTCATGTCATGCTACACCCCATAGGAAATTCTTTCATGATTATGTTCAAGGTGATTTTGGACATGTTTTATTGGGGGATGATGAACCATGTAAAATTGTTGGAAAGGGTAAGGTATGGATTAAGTTAAATAATGGAAGTGAATGGCTGCTAAAGGATGCAATGCACATTCCTGCTATGAAAAGAAATCTGATCTCAACAGGGCAGTTGGGAGATAGCGGTTGTTTGTCTATGTTTGGAGAAACGTGGTGGAAGATCATTAAAGGGTCACTGGTAATAGAAAAAGGAGATAGGGTAGGTACGTTATATTTATGTCCTCAATGCTCATAACACTGATTATTCTATCTCTGTAGCTTCAATAGAAATAGGTGCGGCGCTGTGGCATCATAGGCTTGGCCACATGAGTGAGAAGGGGATGCAAATTCTCCACTCAAGGAAACTGCTTCCAGATCTTAAGCAGGTAAGTTTGGAATTCTGTGAGAACGGTGTTTATGGAAAACAGAAGAGAGTTAGATTTCTCAGGGTTGGAAAACAAAAGAAGAGTGAAAAGTTAGAGCTTGTCGATATAGATGTATGGGGACCAGCTTAGGTACAATCTCTTGGTGGCTCTCGTTATTATGTTACTTTTATTGATGATGCAACTAGAAAAACTTGGGTTTATTGCATTAGACAAAAATCGGATGTGTTTGATACTTTTAAGAAGTGGAAAGATTTGGCTGAGAATGAGATAGGAAAAAGGTTGAAATGTCTTAGATTTGATAATGGAGGTGAGTACTGTAGCAAGGAGTTTGACAGTTACTATTCACACAATGGGATTTGCAGAGAGAAGACAGTCCATGGAACACCACAAGAAAATGGTGTGTCAAAAAGGATGAACATAATGATCATGGAGCGTGCAAGGTGTATGATATTGCATGCAGGGTTGCCCTTGCAGTTTTGTGTTGATGCTGTAAACAATGTTGTTTATTTAATAAACAGACAGCCTTCAAGCGCTTTGGATGGTGGCATTCCAGAGGAGGCATGGACAGGTAAACAGGTAAAATACTCATTTCTGAGAACTTTTGGTTGTGAAGCATTTGTCCATATTGATAAAGATGATAGAACAAAGCTTGAGGCTAAATCCAAGAAATGTACCTTTATTGGATACGGGGTTGATGATTTTGGTTATCGCTTATGGGATCTTAAAAATCGCAAAATCATTAGGAGTAGAGATGTAGTATTCAATGAAAAGGTCATGTACAAAGATTAGTTGCAGGGAAAGAAAGAAGAAAAGGAAAACACAGAGTACACAATGCTTGATGAAATCAAAGAAAATGAAGTTCTAAAGGCACCAGAAAATCAAGAGCAGCAGCAGGTACCTGAAACTCCTGCAACTGTAAGAAAGTCTACCAGGTTAAGTAGACCCCCTGAACCATTCTCTCCTTCACTGTATTATTTATTGATGACTGATTCTGGTGAACCAGAATATTATGAAGAAGCAATGCAGGTAGAAACTAGAAAGAAGTGGGAGCAAGGCATGGATGAGGAGATGGACTCATTGGTAAGAAACTAGACTTGGGATCTGGTTAAGTTGCATGTAGAAAAAAGGGCATTGCAGAATAAATGGGTTTATAGGTTGAAGGAAGAAGATGGAGGCAAGAAGCGGTACAAGGCTAGACTTGTTGTAAAGGGGTTTGCACAAAATAAAGGTATAGACTTTGATTAAATATTTTCTCCTGTTGTTAAAATGACTTCAATTAGAACAATTTTAAGTCTAGTGGCAGTAGAAGATTTGCATCTCGAACAGTTAGATGTAAAAACAACCTTTCTCCATGGGGATTTGGAGGAAGAGATTTATATGCAGCAGCCACAGGGGTATGAGGTAAAGGGTAAGGAGAATTTAGTTTGCAGGTTGAAGAAGAGCTTGTATGGCCTAAAGCAAGATCCAAGGCAGTGGTATTTAAAATTTGATAAGTTTATGACAGAACAAGGTTATGATAGATGCCATTCTGACCACTGTGTTTATTTCAAGAGGCTAGATAACAGAAGATATATTATCTTGTTATTGTATGTGGATGACATGCTTGTTGCAGGGTCTAACATGCAGGATATAAATGTGCTCAAAAGAAAACTAGCTAATTCATTTGCGATGAAGGATTTGGGTGCTACAAAGCAAATCCTTCATATGAGAATAACAAGAGACAGGAAAAATCACAAATTGACGTTGTCTCAAGGTGAGTACATAGAAAAGGTGTTGCATAGGTTTAGAATGCAGACTGCAAAACCAGTTAGTACACCTTTAGCCAACCATTTCAAACTAAGTAAGGAGATGTGTCCAGAGACACAGGAAGAAATAGATTACATGTCCAGGATTCCCTATTCATCAGCGGTTGGAAGCTTGATGTATGCCATGGTGTGCACATGACCAAATATTGCACATGCAGTGGGAGTTGTGAGCAAGTATATGAATAATCCAGGTAAAGAGCATTGGAAAGCAGTACAATGGATTCTCAGGTATTTGAGAGGTACCACCTCACATGCATTATGTTTTGGAGGTTCAGACACTTTTCTACAGGGATATGTTGATGCAAATATGGTTGGTGATAAAGATAGCAGGAGGAGCACCACAGTGTATGTGTTTATTGTGGGTGGAACAACAGTAAGTTGGATTTCAAAACTGCAACAGGTTGTTGCACTTTCAACAATGGAAGCAGAGTATGTAGCTGCTACAGAGGCTAGTAAGGAGATGATTTGGTTGCAGAGGTTCATGGAAGAATTGAGTAAGAAGTAGGAGAATGGTAGGTTGTAACATGACAACCAGAGTGCCATTCATCTTGTAAAGAACTCATCTTTTCATTTGAATACTAAACATATACAACTCAAATACCACTTCATAAGATCTGTTCTAGATGAAGAACTATTAAAATTGGAAAAGATACATACTAGACAGAATCTTGTAGACATGTTGACAAAGGGAGTAACCGGAGAGAAATTGAGTTCCTGCTTGGTTTCTGTTGGCCTTCAAGCATGAAGATGAAAAAAAGATATTTTCCAAGTCCAAGGTCCAGAGCATAGTCCAGCAAGTAGAGTAGCGGTGGAGTTTCTATGATCAGTCTCCAAGTGGGAGATTGTTGGTTGTGGAGCCTGATCTTCTAGATCCAAAGATATTATTCAGTTGTGTTTGTACCCCAGGTGTACTGTACACTCATTCCCCCTACCTTGGGGTTTAGGGATATGTGTTGGCCAACAGTTTTGCAGACCCATGGTATTGTGTTAACCGTAGTATTTTCCCATGGTATTTCCCCTATAAAAGAAAGCATTGTAACACGACTGTGTATGGTATTATTTTGTATTGGAAGAGAGACTGTGAGAGCGTGAAGAGGAAGTGCAACAGTTTTGTTGTAGGTTGTATCCCTTCATCTTTCTAGACTGTAATAAAAGGACTAGCAATTTCTTTGTGGGCGTAGCCCATCATTTGGGTGAACCACATTATATATGTGTCTCTCTGTAATGTTTTAATGTGTTTTGCATCTTGTTTAATGATTTAACTATATATGTGTTATTGCTCTGCGGTCCTGTTTTCAAACACTATCTTCCTCAAAGACAAGGAGTAGAGTATGAGGGACAAATTGAAGAGTTAGAAAAGTACTCGCGTAGAGACCATCTATGTGACAAGTGAAGTACTGAAGCACAGTTAATAGTTGAAGTGCAATAAAGTTAGAAGCAAAATTACGATGAAGAGAAGACAAGTGAAAATCATGAGGACCAACTACATCCAAAGATTATGGAAATATATTACCTCTAAGAATGAGAAGCCTCGCTGAACTATTTTTGAATCTGAATGCAGGGTTAAGCATATCTAAAAGAAATGGTAAGTGGATGAACTCAGTAACCCTAGAAGAGAGTATAGTATCATTGAAACTAGTGAATATCACATTGATCCTTCTCTTATGTTAAAAAAGGAAGTAAGGACATAAGGTTGAAAAAAAATCATAGCATTAAATATACCTTAAGAAACACAAGTTGCATGATGCATCTTTAAGAGCAACTGTAGAGAAAAATAGACCCAATACTCTTCTTATTTTGAAATATAATGTACACATTATATTGCACAAAATTAAGATTAGACTTGATGTGACACCCCTATGATAGGAGTTGATAACATGATGACATCTTAGACCCAATACTCTTCTTATTTTGAAATATAATGTACACATTATATTGCACAAAATTAAGATTAGACTTGATGTGACACCCCTATGATAGGAGTTGATAACATGATGACATCTTCATGGTTGCACAAATATATTGAATTAACATTTGGTTTATGGAAAAGTATTAAGGATGTATTGATGAAGCTATAAACATGGTCATTGTAGAGTTTACATGACAGAGCTGAAATAATCAACAGACTGAGACTATCATGGCAACCTATGAAGCCACAAAAATATAGCATATCCTGAATATATTGTCTGAGTGTATAGGGCATTGCACAAATATTGAGTCTCAACCTTTGTAACACCCTGGTTTTGACCCCATTTGCATTAAATGTATATGATGTATATATTGTAATTAATCGTGGTGTGGAGCTAAAGGCAAAAGCCCCACCATTGATTTAGCGTTTAATGTTCCGGCGATTAAAATTGTTGCCAATGGTATATCATGATATCCGGCACATTATAATTCTGGCATCATGTAATTATGCATTTTAATTAAAATGAACCCCAACCAGCTATGTCAATGCAACCATAATGAAAAGGGCATGATTTTCCTAAGGATAAGGAGGGGGGATTATTAAACTTTGGGCCAACGAGGAAAATCCAAGTGTCAACTGTTAAACCCATTTAGTTGTCACTCACCCTTTTGACTTACTCAACTTTCCTTGTCTTAATCAGTCAACTACCAAATTAAAAACCTCTAATGTTAGTTGGGCAGTTATTGCTGGGAAGTGGTGTGTGGCAGGACTGTCAATCCTTGCCCACACGCACACTCCACCAGCAGACTCTTTCACCCTCATGTGGACATTCTTCCATTCTTGCCTATTTTCTCACGCAGAGAGCTGGGAGAGTCGTTTTCTGGCATTCAAGATTTTCCTGTGTATGTGCCATTCACGTTTTGGGTTGTTGTGGGTTCTCATTACAATTGGGGGTTCCTGGACATTTGATACTCACGCGCAGGATTGGAACTCACCTCCACACGGGTTGTTTTTCCTTCCTCATGCAGCTGAGAAATCGATGTTGGTTTCCCAATGATTTTGGTTTGTTGTGGGTTCATTTTTGTTTTGGGTTGCTGTGGGTTCTTATTGGGTCATTTTGGCCACGATAGGGCCAAGAACGACTCAGGAATCGAATTTCCCAGTCAGAGCTGTGAATTGCTTGTTTTGTTGTGTGTATGCAGTGGTTGGTATTTGGACTGTGTTGGAGTGGGAATGAAGGCTTGGTATGCTTGATAAACCTTGTGTGTTTAGGAGCCACATAGACAGAGATAGAGGGTTGGCTTTCTTCTCCACAACCTCTGAATAGCACTGGAATGGAAGTCAAGGCCTGAGGGACTATGTAGCAGAGAAGGGACCGATTCCTTGTGTTGGGTGTGTGTGGGTGTCCTAGAAGTCGGGCTAGTTCTAGTGTAGGTGTCCTTATCTCTTTAGTGAGCCCACCAGCTTAACATTCAACTTTTCCCAGCTCCCTGTTGTCTTGATAAACCCAACTGTGTTGGCTTGGTTGATTTGTGTATCTTTGGCTATGTGTGAGCCTACTTAGTTCCTTATTCCTTGGGGAATCATGCCCAGCTTGGGGATGGTAGTGTTGCTGAGAGATTAAGGATCACACTGGCCTATGGTTGGGTGGAACGTTGTAGCGACGTAGCTAGTTGCGGGACGAATTCTTCATAAGATAAGTATTCTTGACTATCTCATCTCTGCAAATTGTATTTTGTTGTTTAATGAAAATGATGAACATGCTAAATGCTTGAATGTATGGTTTTTCTTCCGTTGTATGGTAACAATGTATGCATGTTTTACTTCAAAGCATTTCAATTTTTATGTGTGCATGTTCATGGAGCTAGTTTCCTAGATAGATAAGGGTTTGGTAGCATCCTCTTCGCCAGTCGGAGGGTCGGGGATGTTACAACCTTTGTCACAATTCAAGATTCTAAACATGAATTTAAGACTCCTGAAGTCCTTTGCAATGATTAGAGATCTGGTAAGAGCATGAATTCGTGAATATGTAACCCATGGTTTGTCCAATCATGAAAAAAAACCAAACATTATGAACAATGTTGGACAAAGGCTAGATATTTCCATTAAAGTATCCATCCAAGACATATGTCATACGAATATCTTCATAACAACCTTGATGTACATATAGAAAACATGTCTAATGAGTTACAAGATGACATTGTGACTCTTGGCGAGTTGATGTGAAAAACAATGCATAGAAGTCCAAACTACTCACACACAAAAGTCTCTCTCTATACATCCATCACATTGGATCCAAGTAACTAAGAGAGACTCATTAATGGAGCGGAAGGAAGCATTGTGATAGGGGAAGTCTATGGAACTAAAATTGTCTTACAAAAATCATCCAATTTTCTCATTCAAGAAAGAAAGACTCGATCACTACAAAAGGATAAATGAGGATGTTAACTAGACTAGTGCATGGGAGTTGTAAAAGAGAGAAGATTGGAAACTCTCTGTCAAGTTGGTTACATGAAGGGAATAAATATGTTACCATTCGTTGTAAAAGAGAAAACAGTTTTTAAAATTTAGGCAGAATAGGTTACCCTTTGCCATTGGTGTCAAAGGGGGAGAAGGTTTTTCAAATGTTGCCATCAATGACAAAGGGAGAGAATGTTGGATAATGTTGTAATTTGATGTCAAATTTGGTTTACAACTAATTGAGGTTGTCAAGAAAAATTACAACTTGACAATATGAAGTCTTGAGGAATATATGGGGAAGATATGTGGAAACATAATTAATATTGGCATAAACTATGGAAGCAGACTTAGTATTGGTGGGATTAGTGTGAGAATGCAGAGTTAGAGAAAGATTTGCGTGTAGATTTTGGACAACCTAGATCAAAGCAAAAAGATCGATGGTTGAGAACTATTTTGATCTGGAAAGATGCCCAAAGTTTAGAGTTGATCCAGCCTCACCATTGATCTCAAAGGAGTCAAATCCAACTAATCCCAAGCATTTCACTAGTTTAAAATGCACGGAGTTTAACCTAAGAACGTGACCTGAAATCCATGTTTTAATTGGAATCATAAAATTTTGAAGTCCACCGTTGATCAGTCCAAATCCAATCCAATAGTTTAGAAACATTTCATTGGTTAGAGAAGCACAAGGCTTAAGCTTTGAGACCAGATGCGAAATATTCATGAAATTAAGTTTATTGTTGGTTAAAGTTCACTGTTATTCTCACTGTATCGAATCCAACGGTCCAAATACATTCCATTGTCTAATGGTTAATTTGCGATAACAATTTGGTCCAACTGCCAACTTTGGATAGCACTAAAATGTTAGGATTATTGCAATCCTCCCTTGTCCACCATAGTCTAAATGCTAGTTTCCTAGCTTACGAATATGTTGCCACTTCATTAGTTCCATGGGGAAGTTATATGGGGCCCACCTACCACTTGATGCACAATTCTGCATGAGTTTAGGAGCTCCAGTGATCAACCCTAAATTTTAGTAGCCCACACTAAGTCATGGGAGTCCCACCATCAGTTGACCCTAGTATGTGTTGAGTTATGATTCGATGGGCCAGATTTAGTTCACCTTCAATTATCCTAGAGCCACTTGTGCATGATTTAAGGAGATTAGGCGCCTTTTCTCACCTACCTTGGTCAGTTAACTGATTGTGAGGTGTTTCGATTGTTTGGAATTACACTAGTGACCCTCTAGTGGTGTTTTTTCATAGTTAGTGATGTATGGATTCAATCCAATTCATGAGATTCAAATAGATCTTAGAGGATTCAAATTCTCTCTATTGTATCACCAATGTATTTCATACAAGTTAATGATTTTTTTTTAAAACATAAACTGGAGAATATATTAGTTTGAAAAAAAGGTTGTGCACAACCATACAATACAAAATTGAAACCAAGGTTTCAAATAGTTCCGTGAAGAAAGAAAAACTGTAACAACTATGCATAAAGGAGAAGTCTCAATGTTACTATGATGCTTCCTAAAGGATTTAAAACCCTTCAAAGAGTAAACTCTAACAAACTGGTGATTAAGAAAAATGCATAAAAACATCTAAGATAATAGAGCTGGGTATCTACTTTTTCTTGCCTTAAATCCCATGAGCGGGCTGGACAACTGAAGTCTCCTCCATTGGGTGGTCTCCATGATTCGAGGAATCCCGACAGTGGCTGCACTCAGTAATTATGGTCATTTTATAAACCTCTTCCTTGATGAAATATACGGTGCCAATCATCTCCCTCAGATCAATTTCATTGACATATATCCTGGATTCATGATAGCCCATTTGATTGGCAATGTCTCTGACCTCAGATGCTACATCTCTGTTCTCCTAAACATCGATGCCCACCATCTCATAGACCCTTCATAGATGCAGTTTAATATCCTACAGAATGGACTTGAGCTCAATGATTTCAGGGTTCCCACATTTTCTCTCCGTTGAGTTTCGAGTTCTATTGTTGGACTCCCACAAGAGTTTTGAAGTTGTTGAAAAACACCTTGAACCGAGTTTCCTCTATTTCCCTCAAATCCACCGCTCTCCAGACCTTCAATCAATGAACATGATTGAGATGGGGCATCTCTGTTAAGCTCCTCCATCCTTCGTGTGGACCATCACCTCATGACCTTGGGACACAACTAGAGAGGACGCGAATTCAAAGTTTTCACACGTGAAGGGGGCCGCCATTTGTTCGGAGAGGACCACACGTAATGGGGAAATTCGAAATATCACCGTGGGTAGGTGGCATGCAGGAGGGACTTAAAAAAATATCACCCAACCTTAGCGTAAATAAAAAATTCATAATTCTATGTCTAGGGGATATGCTTGTGGGTTTTAAACTGATTCTTGAGTTCAACAATTCCTTGTTGGCTTATGTCTCCTTTGTTGGCGAGTTTGTTAGTCGATCTATTTTTTCCCTGAGAATATGCTCATAGGAAACTTGTGGAATAATAAATAGCTGACAAATCCTATCATAAATTCTTTTGCAACTAGGTTAACCATGGTTATATCCTGATCTCATCTTCTAGATTACGTGCCTTAAATGTCCAAAGACCATGAGCTTTGTGATTTTAGATTGACCTTCCAATTCCAGTCTAAGGAGGAGTGAGAGCCATTCTGGTTTATTGTTGGATTGATGTCCGAGTCCCCAAGAATAACCGTTTACTATGTTTCCTCCAGGATCAAAGATAACCCCCCCACGCATCGTCCTCCCCTTATACAGGTTAATGATTATTTAGTAATGGTTATGCTGCCAATTTTTTTCCTCTTGTATGAATAATTTCACCACGATTGTTTGACAATTCTTGCACTAAAATTCTTCCTCATACATTTTTCTTTCATTGTGAGTTTCAATCCAGCTTAATGATCATGTGCCTTTGCTAATTTTACATGGTATCATATCAAGATCAGACCAATTTCAATCCTTGGAAACTTTTATTGATGCACCAGAAGCAACTAGGTTCCACATAAATGCTGGTATCTTTTCCTTGCTCCCTATGGATTTATTCAGAGAAGTTAAGCCAGGTGTGAAGCGCCATGATAATGTGCACATATTGAAGTAGAGAGTGATCGAATTGGTTTTCCTTCAAATTGAGATTTTTTTGTGGGTTATTTGAAGAATTCAAAAGAATTGTGTTTCTCCTGAAGTTGCAAAATGGAGAATTCAACAACCTTGACATTGAGGATCCTCACACCCTATAATTACCTGGAATGGAGGGGAGATATGCAATTTTTTTTACGCAACAAAGGTCTCTATAGGGTCACAATGGGAAATGAGATCAAACCCCAGTAGCATTTAGATAAATTGAAGTACCTGAACAAATTGGATGAAGCCTTTGGTTTCATGTGTATTCATATATCCAAGGAGTTTCTCTTCAACCTTGATGGATTAAAAACACTGAGGGAAGTATGGAAAAATATTGAATCATTTTTTGGAAAGAAGGATGAGTTGAGAGGCCACATTTTGGAGAATGAATTGATTGCTCTTTAACCCAACAATTTCGAAACCATCCAATGGTTCTTCTCCAAATTGAAGTCTTTGGTCATGCAGTGTAAGCAATGTGGAATTGAAAAGAAGGATGAGCAATTGGTGCTCTTCATTTTGAGCAAGCTTGGCCCTAAATTTGTAGTATTTGTGTCCACCTTCCAATCCGGGATATTGATGACCCCAAACTGATGAATTCCCTCACTTGATGCATTCAATGAATTCCTCATTCAAGAACAAGACAAGTTGACCCAGAATCCCTCAAAGCCTCCAATAATCAAGTTCTCTTGGATAGGGAGACCAAGAATGTGCAAGATAAACAGAGACATAAGGAGAAGGAGAAAAAGAACATTGAAACCAAACCTAAGGATAAGAAAAATCCTTCAGATGGTGCCTTTGGTTCTAAGAAGGATAATCAGAAGAGGTTTGAAAGACCAGGTGTCCATGTTGCAAGAGAGGAAACCATCATGAGAACCTATGTATGAAGACAACAATAGATCATATATTAAGACTTCTTGAACAACATAATATTTCCCTCCATGAAGGCACAAGGTAGACTAATTACAGAAGCAAGATTGAAGATCATGAGAGATACCATGCACTGAAGGTTGTATTCTCACACTCATAAGCCTTCCTCGTTGATTCAGGAGCCTCCAATCATATGGTATCCTCCAAATAATCATTTTCTTTTCTAGATATCATTGGTGGTCCTAGCATACATATTGGAGATTACTCTCAAATCCCAGTTGTTGGGAAGGGGTCAGTTCAATTTGAGCATGGAGTGTCCAATAATGTCCTCTATGTTCCCTCCTTAGTAGCAAATTTGTTGTCTATATATCATACGACCCATACAGGTTCACCAAAGCGAGTCATATTTGAACCTGAATACGTTGAGATCTCATAGATCTCTAGTGGGAAGATAATAGTGAAAGGAGTTTCAAACCATGCATACAAGGTGCATACAAGGCATATGAGCGCTCACATTTTTTTCCATACTCACACCAAATATTCAGATTCAGCCATATAAATTTCAAATATCTCTAGCAGCTGCACAATGAAGAAATGGTTGAGGGATTTCCTCTCCTCAAGTCCTCTCAAGGTGTCTGCAATGGTTGCTTGGTATATAAGAACCCAGAGCAAATGTATGAAGTTGGGAAGGAAATAAGAGTTGCCTCTACACTTGATTTTGTACATAGTGATGTCTTTGTTAGATTTTTCACTTTAATTAAATTTGATTATGATCTTTAACTAAAAGAATAACAAGCGCAAAAAAACACAAGAGAGAGAATAATTTTCCTCAGGGAAATTATAAAGGAGAAAACCCCACAAACTTCTTTAGAATAATTTCATCACTAAGTACAATGTCAAACAAGATAGAATACCTGGAGAAATACATCTCGTTAGCTTCTTCTTCTTCTAGCACAGGTGCAGTTGTCTCTCTCCCTCTTTAGAAAACTTGAGAGTGAGCGAGTGTATCCAAATAAGGGAGGGAACCTCCCTATTTATATTCTTTAGTTGTGGGACTTTCTCACCTTACTAGGTCGACCAAGTTGTCTAATTGGGGTCGACCTACCTAGGAAAGCCCAAAATAAATTTTATATAATACTTTTTCTGGGGACTATTACCCCGACTTATAATGGAAGTTTTACCTCGACATTTTTGCATGACCAAATAAAATAATGATATTCCCGAATGGAGGAAAAACATCTCCAACGGAGGTACAATAAAATACACTAATAATATATAATAGAATATCTTCTAAAATTACATTTACAACAATACTCCTTCTTAACTAGGAAGGTATTCTATCGACCCGGTCATCATCACAACTGGAGACAGTATCTGGACATCATTGTTGGATCATCATCACTGGATCATCATCTCTAGATCATCATCGTTGGATCATCATCACTAGATCATCATCTCTGGATCATCATCATTGGATCATCATCACTGGATCATCATCTCTATATCATCATCATTGGATCATCATCACTGGATCATCATCATTGGATCATCATCACTGGATCATCATCACTGGATCATCATCATTGTATCATCATCACTGGATCATAATATCTGGATCATCATCATGTTGGGATCATCATCGTTGGATCATCATATTTGTTGCACCAATTCTCATCTTGTAGACCATTGAATAGTGACATATTTTGAATCTATTCGTCCTTAGAAGTTTCTATAGAGCCAAACCTGTTTCATGCTGGGTGTAGTCCTAGATCCAATATAGGACTTCGTCAATCATATACATATAGTTCCATCCCTTTTTCATGTTGGATGTACCTTGAAGCTCCAGTCATGTTTCATATTGGATTCCTTCCCAGGGTCTTCCATGTTTCATACTGAATGCGGAACTCTACAGTGTCAGGCTTGTAATCTTAGCTCACATCTAGGTCTTCATCATCTCCATGAGCAATCCATTACGTAGGTACAACCTAGGACCATTCATTACATTGCCACTATAATCACATGCATCTCCTATTGTTATCACATAATATATCATCTCGTCATCACACACACAGAGCATCCACGATGCACACCTCATGTCCAACAGACCACCTACGTTTTACCAGCATGGGATCACGCCAGGAGCATCCCAGGTGTATTACATCCCAAGGACCACCCACATATTCCACCATGCGAGAATATCCTAGGAGAACCCAAGGTGTATTACATATCTCCACGGTCATCCTGCTTTCTACTAGCATGGGAGTATGCTAGGATCACCCCAGGTGCATTACGTCCCAAGGACCACCTGCGTCTTCCACCATGTGAGAACATCCTAGGCGTACACCAAGTATCTTTGTGACCGGTGGACTTCTCCTCATCTCTAGCATGGGAGCACACTAGGAGCACCATAGGTGCATTACATCCCAAGGAACACCTACATCTTCCACCATGTGAGAACTCGCTCTAGTTTATCTGCGTCTTATGGTCTTTCATTATCTATAGCGTGGGACCAAGTCAGGAGCACACCAACTGCATTACATCCATAGGACCACCAACGTCTTCCACCATGTGAGAACTCATCAGTCCATATTTCTAGGGACCTCGATTTGGATGATACCAAGAATCTCTCTAAAGTATTCAAACTTCACTCTAGCTAATGACTTCATAAACACATCGACTATCTGCTCATTCGTTGCCACGTATAGGAGCTTCACTACTCCTCTCTGCACCATATCTGGGATATAGTGATACTTGATCTCGATGTGCTCCAACACACAAGTCGTCTCTAACTTGACATCGAATGATCCCGCAAGTAGCTTCTGAAGCCACAATGCCTCACAACTTGTTGAACAAGTTGCAATATAATCTGCCTCGGTTGTACTCAGTGCTACACTCGTCTTCTTCTTGTTGTACCAAGAAATCATTCTAGACCTCAAGATCAAGCAACACCCTAAAGTGCTCTTCTTATTTGTAGCACTACCATCCCAATCAAAGTCAACATATCATACATGGAGATCCTATAATATCTCGCATATATGAGAACATACTCATGTGTACCCTCCAGGTACCTCCACACGTGATTTTACACAACCATGTGAAAATATATCGACTCCACCATGTACTAGCTTCAAGTATTCACCACAAAGAATATATCCTACCCCATGCTCGTCGTCAATGAACCAATCACTTGCCTAGAGATTGTGGCATCAATTGTCTCTAAAGTAGGATCACACAACAACTTCAAGTTTGATGCCATAGGTGTAGCTTCACAATCCAACATCTCGAACACATATTTTACTTAGCTAAGGAAAATATCCACTGGATTCTGCCACACCTCTAATCCTAAGAATCATGTCAATATTCTTGAACTTTGAAATCTTCTATAGTCACTCCCTCTGAAGCAGATCACCTCCCTCTGCATCTTATGGATTTTGCATCAGGTCATTCTTCACTGGAGTGACAGGTAGCCTTCTTTGCTACTAATATTCTATGTATCCATCTATGCCATCCCTCAAGGTCGTTGGATACCGAGATCCTCTATGTCGAACTTTGTTGAAATTTCCTCTTACTCCCATCTATGCGCTTGTCATACTCTATAGGCTTCCATCTTCAACCTTGTAGCAAAGGTTGAGATCTCCATCACTCTAGGTGATCTTCAAGCAACTTTATGTGTTGTCCCATGGGTTCCTTCTGAGCCTGTACAAAGCCTTCTATTCACATGTGGTTCTTTGCTCTATTAATATTCTACTTTACTGGAGAATTGTGTTTGGTCAGTGGAGCACATCTCACCATAATCTATTCCCTCTTTTATGGGAGAAAGCACGAACCTTGCTTTGTAATTTTTGATGTTGTCATCTGCTACATGCTTGATCTTGTAGATCCACATGGAAGACACTACGAAATTCCCTTCAGGTCTCAAAACCGCATCCTGGACATCATTCTCCATGATCAACTGGTACTCTTTTATCATAGCCTCCTTTCATTCTTTCTTATTAGTTGCTTCTTCATAGCTGGAAGGATCTGCATCAATGATGTCACACAACAGTGCCACATAACTAGAGTGTGTCCTAGGCCTCTTAAATTCTTTTGAAGTCCCACCATAATTTTCTTCATATTGGATGATCTCTCGTGCCCAATTTGGTATTTTCTTGTGAATGTTTTTCTCTCATAGTGGATCTATAGGTCTTTGTGGCTTGGTCATGTCATGATTCCTTTTAATCTCTTTCTTCCATCATGGTGTCTTTGTCCCTGGGAGCTTCAAGTTCCTCTTCATTTTGTTGGAGTAAATTTTCTTTGAATTTTATGGTTGATCCATCATCACTTGTTCTTCGAAACAAACCTCATCATTCTTGTTTGTAGCTGATTGCATATGATCCTTCCTACAGGTCAAATTCAATTGCATGGTTAGAAACATTTCATATTTTTAATAACAACAAATTCATATGCATAAAGATACATGTCAAACCGTCATGCAACTATCTTAGCCAATGCTATGCCATTAATCATATATGGTAACTTTATAGATTCCTTCCATCTCTACCAAAACATTATTAAGAGTGTGCACTACTCCAAATACGTTAGCAAAGAGGTTTCATTCTAGATAAGTAGCACTGGAATGTTGTACAACACCATAGGCTACCTACCCATCACATGTAAGTTAGTAGTATACTGTTCATAAATGCAAACACTCAAACATGCATAATGCATTTCCTAAATCTAGGAACACAATTGAACAATATCATTTAAGTAAGTAGATATATAGGAAACGACAATTAAAGACTTATCTTTGTTTGTTTAGTAGACTCCCTCTTAGTCCTTGTCTCCTTGCAAGAATTCTTGAAGTCGCTAATAGTGTGCTTTACTCCATTCTCTGATTTTGAGTACCTGTGTTTATCTTACTTATGATGAGAAAGTATTCTATATTATAGATCACATGGACTATCAACTGGTTCTAAATCTGAGTGTCACTTCTTCATTCACAGTTGCATCCCTTCTTATCCAAATACTGAGATGGATAAGAGGTTTTTCTTTATCATGGGTTGAATCCTTTTGGATTAAAGTACATATTCCTCATCACTTGAAGAATATTCTTTTCTTCTTTTCCTTTCTGTTTCATCCTCTTTAAAAACGTGAGCATGACGTTTTTTCTTGTTAGTCTTCTTGTTGTAGGAACCTTTGTTATTTGGACAAGTTCTGGATTAATGTCCCTTCTCATCACATGTGTAACATCTGATACTAGATAGATCTCTTCTGGGTTTCCTTTGTCTTCTATGATGATGGTCCTCCCTCTTGTTGTGATTTATTCTAGTGTGAATTGTGAGAGCTTGACCATAATTTTTTCCCATCTTCTTTTCTCTTGTTATTAGGCGAGCTTCTTCTTGAGCACATTCTTACCGTTGTTTTCTAAAAGTGATCAGCTTCTTCCTGGAACATAATCCTTGAATGAATTAGTCCCATGATCTTGGGAGTCCATTCAGGGTGGTCATAACATTCTCTCCTTCTTCTACCTTTTCTTCAACTACTTCAAGTTGTTCCTTGATTTGAGGGACCCTAGTGAAGTAGGATTGTATGGCCTTTGAGTTTTGGATCTCCACATTCTTGAGTTGGTTCCTTAATGACATCTTCTAGTTGATGTTCTTTCCTTCAAATAACTTCGTCAAAGCATTGAACACTTCCTTAGGTGTCTTCAAGGATGACACATGAGGGATGAGATGATCCTCGATAAAATATGCAATGATTATATTTTCCTTGAGTAAGTTATTCTTGTGGATAGCCTTGGCTTCATCTCTCTCTGGAGATGGAACTCTGTCACTGATATAATTTTCCAAATCATTTTATTCTAGGGTAAGGGAGATCCTATACTTCCATGCTCAGAAGTTGTCAGCTCCCCCAAACTTATCATCAATATGGGTGTGGTGAGTCATTTTGAAATGAGAACCTCAAATGGAAATAACATATATTTCAACCTTACCAATTTGAGATTCCCAACCTGGTTCTAGAGTTGGTTGATATAGGGTTCCATAGAGAAACCCTAATTTTCCAAACTTGGAATTTTGAAATTGGCCTGGATAGAAAGATGCACCTCCTTGAGGTGAGTTGTTCAGTGAGGTCATTTTCCAAATTCAGTGGAGGGAAACTCCAAAAACTTGATGCCGTAGTTTCCCCCGATAGTAGAGATGAGACCAAAAATAAAAAAAATTAGAATTGAATTCCAACTCCACAGAAAGATACTCCCTTCTAGGGCGAGTTTCCTAATGTATTCCTTTTTCCAAATTGATGGAGGAAAACCCTAAAAGGTTGATGACCTAGTTTTCTCCTTGCACTAGTGTCTGGGTCAAAAATGAAAATTCTCCAAATTTGATTATGCTTCCCCAAAAAGATGTTCCCTCCTAGGGAGAGTTATCCTAGCCCTTTTTTCTGATGATCTATTGAGAGAAAACCTTGAACTAGGAAGCCCTAGTTTCCTGCTGTTGCACAATGCCTTCTTTTAGAGTGGCTCTGATACCATGTTAGAGTTTTCACTTTAATTCAATTTTATTAGGATCTTTAACTGAAGGAATAACAAGGACAACAAAACAAAAGAGACACAATAATTTTCCTCGAGGAAAGAATAAAGGAGAAAACCCCACAAACTTCTTCAGAATAGTTTTGTCACTAAGTTCAATGTCGAACCAAGATAGAATACCCAAAGAAATATATCTTCGGCAGCTTATTCTTCTTCTAGCACATGTGCACTTATCTGTCTCTCTCTTTAGCGAACTTGAGAGTAAGTGAGTGTATCCAAATGACAAAGGGTGCCTCCCTATTTATATTATTTAGTTGTGTGACTCACTCACCTAACTAGGTCAACCATGTTCGCTAATTGGGGGCGACCAACCTAAGAAAGATCAAAATACATTTTATATAATACTTTTTTGCGGAATGTTGCCCCGACTTACGACGAAGGTTTTACCTCGACATTCTGGCATGACCAAATACAATAATGACATCCCATAATGGAGGAAAAAATTCACCGCCATAGGTACAATAAAATAAAATAATAATATATAATAGAATATATTTTGAAGTTACATTTACAACATCCATGAATGGATCCAGATACTTTATGACCTTCATCAATGACTACTCAAGGTATTGTTGGATCTACTTTCTTAAGTAGAATTCTGAGGTGTTTGAAACCTTCAAATTTTTCAAAGCCTTAGTTGAGAAAACTCTTGGGAAGAATATTAAAGCACTCAGATCAGAAAATGGAGGAGAGTACATCAAAAGAAAGTTTCGGCAGTTGTGTGCTTCAGAAGGTATTCATATGCAACATTCAGTCCCATATACACCACAACATAATGGTATATCTAGGAGGAATAACTAATCATTGAAAGAGATGCTACCTTCCTTCTTGAAGCAAGAGATGTTCCACCATATCTGTGGGATGAAGCAGTTAACTATGCTTCATACATATAGGATAGAGTACCTTACAAGTCAGTGGTTTGGGTCATTCCATTTGAAGCACTGATGGGACATAAGCCTAATGTCTCACATCTGAAGTTTTTTGGTTCCAAAGCATGGGCTTGAATTCCATATGATAAGAGGAAATCCTTCCAGCCTCAAAGTAACGGATGCATTCTGCTAGGATATGCAGATGATGCAAAAGCTTACAAGTTGGCATAGATTGCAACCAGAATATGCTTCATAGAGTGAAGTGTCCAATTCAATGAATATACATTGCATGATCTACAACTAGCTAAAGAGGAAGGTATAAATGCTCAATCTATTCCATTTTCATTTGATGATGTTTCTACTGATGTTTCAGATTCAGAGCCTAAAGATGAGTATCGAGAGGAACAAGATCTTGATATTGAGAATGGAGATCAAGCATATCTAGATATAGATCGAGCTCATGCTCCCAATACAAGGCCTAAATGGGCTCAAAAATTCATTGAAGATGTTGGGAACAATGATGGGGATCCATTTGACAGAAGGAGAACCAAATCCCATTTTCAAGATGAGAACCTTACAGTTTTTCATACTGATCCACTTCTCCTAGAGAGGTGTTACATGATACTAGAGTCTGATCCTCAGTCCTACAAAGAGTCTTGCCATGATCCAAGGTAGCAGGCAACCATGGATGATGAATATGATTCGCTACAAAACAACAAGACATGGGAGCTTGTGTCCTTACCTCCAAGGAGAAAGCTTGTCCAATGCGAATGAATTTACAAAACCAAACTAGTAATAGATGGATATACTACCAAGTACAAGGCTCAGTTAGTTGAAAAGGGGTATTCACAAGTTAATGGATTGGACTACAATGAAAAATTCCCCCCTATTGCAAGAATAGATTCCATAAGGCTGGTTTTGCCCATTGCAGCTTCGAATAAATGGGAGGTACATCACATGGATGTGAAGAGTACCTTCCTTCATGGTGACTTGGAAGAAGAGATCTATATGAGATAGCCTGAGGGATACACTGAAGATTCCTCCTTGGTTTCCAATCTAAGGAAATATTTGTATGGGATCAAACAAGACCCAAGGGCATGGTATGCCAAGATGGATTCCTTCTTACTGTCACAGAAGTTTGAAAGGTGCAAGTATGAATACAATGACTACATGCAGCAGAAGGGAGGTTGCTTATTATTGATTGTATTGTATGTGGATGACTTTCTCATTACTGGTGGTTCAATTGTTTTATTGAGGGACATCAAGTCAACCTCGAGCAAGGAATTATCCATGATAGATCTAGGGTTGCTAAGGAAGCTTATTGGATTTAAAGTGAATAAAAAATATTTGGGGATCATGATTACTAAGTCTAGATATGTAGGTGATTTTCTCAAGATATTCCTTATGATTGATTGCAAAGCAGCGTTCTTATCCTTCTTATATGGAATTAGATTGGAAGAAGGTGGTTCTACACCCCTAATTGATAGTACTCTATACATACACTTGATTGGTAGCTTATTGTACCTTACTCATTCGATGCCAGACTTGTCATATGTTGTGATTATTGTTTCTAGGTTCATGCAGGAGCCACATGAGCTGCATTGGAAGGAAACAAAGCATGCCTTACATTATGTGCAAGGTACTGGAGAGTTTGGGATTCAATATTCTGCTGATGCTCAGCTAGATCTGATTGGTTTTACTAATTCAGATTGGGCTAGAGATAGTACTGACAAAACATCTACTTCAGGATTTGTGTTCATGTTGGGATCTATAACAATATGCTAGTCAAGCAAGAAGCAAGCAATTGTTGCTCTCTTTTCAGCTGAAGCAGAGTATCGAGGGGCTGTAAATGTATCTATTTAGGAAGTTTGGATACATGGGATGTTGACAGAGTTTGGAATTCACACTTTTCCTTCAACATTCATTTTATGTGATAATCAAAGCTAAATTAAAATTTCTAGTGATCCAATACTAAAGCAGCAAACCAAACACATAGAAGTCCATATGCACTACATCCAGGAACTAGTGCATAGTAAGACAATCATTCTGCATTACTGCCTTACAGAGGAGTAGGTTGCAGAGATATTCACAAAATATTTCATTGAAAAGAGATTTCTTTATCTCAGGTCTCTTCTTGGTGTGAAGGTTTGAATCAGTTTTGTTCATGGTTCATTGTTCATTTTGAGAGGGGGGGGGAGGTTTCCCATGAGGTTTTCCCCATTTCCTCATATCATTGAGTAGGTAATTTTTTAGATTAGATTGTATGGCTGACCTTTGGTCTTAGTTGACATGACCCAAGCTTCCAAAGTTTGGATTAAAGAGGGGTGTTAGGATTATTGTAATCTTCCCTTTTCCACCATAGTCTAAATCTCAGTTTCCTAGCTTAGGATATGCTACCACTTCATTAGTGCCATGGAGGAGTTATCTGGGTCCCACCTACCACTTGATGCACCAATCTGCATGAGTTTAGGATCTACAGAGACCAATTCCTAGATTTTAGGATCCCACACTGAGTCATGGGAGTCCCCTCATCAATTCACCCTAGTCCATGTTAAGTTATGCTTCGATGTACCACATTCAGTTCACCTTCAGTTAACCTAGCACCACTTTTTCATGATTTAAGGAGATTAAGTTCCTTCGCTCAACTATCTTAGCCAGTTAACTGATTGCGAGGTGTTTCAGTTGTCCGAAGTTACACTAGTGATCCTCCAATGGTAATTTTTCCATAGTTAGTGATGTATGGAGTAAATCCAAGTCATGAGATTTGAATCACTCTTAGAGGATTCAAATTGTCTCTATTGTATCACCAATGTATTTCATACAAGTTAATGATTATTTAGTAATGGTTATGCTGTTAGATTTTTGCCTCTTGTTTGAATAATTTCACCATGATTATTTGACAATTCTTGCATTGGAATTCTTCTTTCATTGTGAGGTTCAATCCAGCATGATGATCTCGTGGCTTTGCTAATTTTACATAAAATTAGTTAACCTTTATAACAAACGTTTTGAAAGTTTTAATCATCGATATGTATGGATAGAATTAACAAATACGATAAGTCTCTTTCTAAATTTTATAATATTTTGATATCAAGAGGCGTGATTTGTTTGAAAAGACACAATGATTCATATAAACAAGTCTTTGAAAGGGTATATAATCATACATTTCAGATGCATGAAAAATTTCTCTACAGTTTTAAAAATGAAGATAAAAAGGTGAGACAAGAGAAAGAATGAGAAGACTAGAAGCAATCTCTAAAGCTTGTAAGTGAAGATCAAAAGGAGAGGCCAGTGGAAGAACGACAAGAAGAAATGTAGATTATGAAGATATGGAAACCAAAATAAGGGTGGTAGGTTAGTTCTAGGGTAGGATACAAGCCTATAGGGGGTTGTACCCTCCTTCCAGTGAAAGCTTGTAAAACAAGGTGTCGAAGCAATCCTTTCAGTGCAAGATGATAAATTAAGGTGTTGGTTCATCTTTTCAGTTGGAGATGATAAAACTAGGGGTTCGTATCCTCCTTCCAGTTGTATATGGTAAATAGGGTGTTGGTGCATCCTTTCAGTTGTATCCTAAGAAACTTGGGGATTGAGTTATCCATCAAGTTGTAGCTTGTAAACACTTTTGTAAAACTTGTTATTGAGAAAGTGTTTTCATGGTTTTTCCTTTGTGGATTCCATGATAAAAATATCTATGTCCATAATTGTTTATTACTCATAACATGTTGCTCAATAAATATTTAATTTGTGCTTAATACTAATTGGTTTAATAAATTTAAAAAGGTAAATATTGATTCACACCCCCCCTCTCAGTATTGTTGGAGAAACCAACATACATTCCACCTTTCTCCCTAGGAGTGTAACCTAAGCTCTAACTAACTCTATAAAACCCTTTTCTCTTCTACAATTACCCTATAAAATACTTACGAGAAGCTTTTCAAAATTGGCATAGTAATGGGTAGAAGGTACCCAACACTATGGGAAGTACACATCAATATAAATGTACTATAGTATTTCTTTCAAATTCTTTTGCGAGATTGAGATTTAAAAATCCATTTATCAATTTTATTTGATACTCTTAACGATACTACTTCTCACAACTCCTTAGGGAAGGTTTCAAATCCAAAGGGAATCCTAAGTAATTTAAACACTTAGCCAGCCTATAACCAAGCCCATCCTTGGCATAGCATCCATTAATGGACATCCTTCACTTAATCGATAACATTGGGTTTTTTCCATTTGCATTGTTGACCTGGAGGATTCATAAAAAATTGTGAAAAGTCCATATTGTTATCCATAGTCTTCCTCCCTTCAATAATGGCAATGAAAAAATTATCCACAAAGTGACCATTCACTAATTGATCATCGTTAGGACCAGAGATATGCATAACTTTTATAATGCTTTCCATTATTCAACTATGTATGAGATATAAAGGGGATTCAACAACCATTACATAGAGGATTCAACCAGGTAAACATCTTGATTGGATTGATTTGAAGACTCCTATGTCTCCAGACTTGACCTGATTGATAGAGATACATGTTGTAGAATTTTCTAATAAATTTTATAGTGCCTTAACAAAAAATGGACAAATCCAATCATCCTTAGTATGGCGAGGATGAATGACCATTCCACTCTAATGTAAGATTTTTAAAATAAGTTATATATTAATTAAGAAGGCCTCTAGGGCTTATTTATTTTCCCATTCCATGCCTTATTATACAATGATAACTTTATACATGATGTATCCTCCTGTAACAAACCCCATTTTCTCTAGTACAATTATTTTCAAAAGGATATACTTCAACCACAAGGAAAGTGCTATGGCTAAATATTTGTAAGATAAATTCAACAAAGTTATTAACCGTTATTGTGTAATTATTTTTGGTTCTCTAGGTTTTAGAATGAACTTGATCAACATATCATTGTTTTGGTTTCCACGTATATGAATTTGACTAGCTTCTTTTCACATGGAACAAATTTGACCCCACAATATCCTAGTAAGAGTTATAAAACGTGTTGGATAGTCAATTGGACTAAGCAATTTATTAATGGTCATGCCCTTAATTTATGATGTCAACTTATCCAACGTTATCCCTTGATCATACACCCATTGTTGTTCTTATGTAAGCTTTCAGGGAACTATGTTGACAAAGGTTTGCATGGAAACCTTTCTTTGCTTTGTCATAACGTGAGATTTAAAACCCAATTTATAATTATTGACAAAATTGATCTTCATATACAATATTTCCACGTGTGAAAAATGGACATTCAAAATTATTGTTATCTATATTTACATGGTTAATGGTTATCCTTAGTTTTGTTTTGTCGTCCTTAAAAAATCCAATTTTCTTTGGAGGCTAGGGCTTTGAAGAAGACCTTGGTTGGCCTATTTGTATTTTCAGATGGTGCATGTGAGATCTTGTTTGGTTTCCTCTCACTTTGTAGGTCTCTTGTACCGTCAACAAGTATCTTAGATTGGCCTCGTTGCTTATAAATTCTCATTAAAGTGGATAATATGCAACATCCTTGACATTTATTCCAATTCTTTTAGGGCCCCCTTGTATTTCATTCTTCTAATTTCCACCAATTTCCTGTAATATCCCCTAAAAAATCTAAGGACCCCTCTTATGACATCGTCCCACCAAATAATCCATCCTCTATATCCTTAGGGATGTGAATAAAATTCCAAAGTCTTTTGATAGACTTAATACATGACTCATGCTTCAAGTGGTATGTGCTCAACATGAAACATGTATCACACAACCCTAGTTTGTCAAAATCCCATGAGATGGAAAAAAATGGTTGGTGGTTAAAAAAATTAAATTGATCCAACACATGGACCGCTCTTTTCCCCTCTTTCTCCAATACAAACCATGTTTATTCGGAAATCATAACTTTGTATAGTTTTTGCAAAACCCACTTATTAGATTTATGGAAATTTGACCATGTGGACACATTTTAAGTGAATCCTTATGATGAAACTTCTTAAGGTCATAAAGGCAAAGCCTAAACTTAAGTCACTTTCAATCCTTATGTTATCTTGGGGGAATACAAGAAAGCATATAACCCTTCTTGTCTTCTTATGTCTATACACTTTTAAATCCCCCACAAAATAATTAGTGATCCTCCATCGTAATATCTTTCTCTATCCAGTCCCATAGGGCCACCCTTTTCCCAACATTGTTTGATGCATAAATATTGGCTAGGCCTTGCATATGAATTTTGAAATCATACGAAACCCAAGAAACACATATAATTAAGTTTGGCTCATGTTGGATAAGGGGATCTTCCCTCTTGGTGAGAAAAGGGTTACAGTGCCACCTATGCCTTCATCATGGTTAGTGACAAATACAACATAATATGGCCTTTTGCCCAAACAATTTTAAGCATAAACACAATAGCTTTAACTTCTTGTAAACAAAAAATATGAACCTTAGAAACAACATTTCTTATTATTTAATCCATGGGTTTACAAGAGTGGTAATTAATCCCCCACATGTTCCATGATAAAACCTTCATTGGGGACCCTCAATAAGAAAATCTATATTATATCATCATCTTTTCTCCCTCGCAAGTTGTTAAAGAGGTTTGGGTAGTTCACGCTCTGCGATTGGGGTTTCTTAACTTTTAGTGGGAATCATAGTTACCATCCATTTGAGAAGCATGCAACCATGGAGTGGATATCAAGCGCAATTAATCTCTTCCCTTCCTCCCCAAATAGAAGAGTAGTTTGGGGAGCTAGTAGGAAGGTCTTTGGCCACCACCACAGAACTAAGATGATTTCTTTGGGCCAAGTTTGGAGTGGGTTGTGGAGTTGTGGAAGATTTTTTGCATATAAGAGACTTATTGGGATTGTTGGGTATGTGGAGACTTCCATTTTCAAACAACATATTCAATCCATAATTATATATCTATGATAAAGCTTGAGGGGCCTCTATTATTGGTATAGAAGATGGGGTGAGAGAGTCTCAAATTTTTCAAATTTTTCTAGTATGGAATT
>LPNX010624633.1:260673-281549 GCA_001517045.1 Pseudotsuga menziesii
TTTCAAAACATTGTATAAACTACATTGAAAATTTTTATAATAATGGGGGCTTTCAAAACATTGTATAAACTATATCTTAAACTATATTGTATAAACATTGTATAAAAAAAAAATTATATATATTATCTTGATTTTTTATTTATATTTTTTTTCACATTCTAAAGTTGTTTTGATAACTATACATAAAAAAATATATATAAATTACATTATTATTATTATTTATATATATTTTGTTTTTTTCTATATAGATTACATTATTATTATTATTTATATATATTTTGTTTTTTTCTCACACTCCAAGGTTGTGCACGAGAGGTAACCTATGGAGGAAATAACAATTTGAATTTTACAAATTTCAATCTCATCCTTAATTTATTCTATATATTAAAAACTAATTTTATGATTTTTAATTTCATTTTTAGTTTATTTTAAATTAAAAATTAATTTTACAATTTTCAATCACATTCTTAAATTAAAAAGGATTGTTTTATTTTTTTATTTTTTTAAATTAAAAATTAATTTTACAATTTTCAATCACATTTTTAAATTAAAAAGGATTTTTATGTCAATATACGTTTTTATTTAGGATTTGGGATGGAGTACGACCTATGCTTTTTCATCTATGGATGAGGATGAGACAAGTGTACGGTCCACATTAATTCTATGGCAGTCGTTCAACATTCGAAATAAACAATTTTAAAAAATCACTGGGAGCTAGCTAATGAATGGATAACTTGTAGCAATGCATGGATAACTCATAGCTGATGAATGGATAAGCAACAATTCATGGAAGGTAACTAGAAGAATGTGAAATTAAAAAGAAAAAGAATATAAAAAATAATTGATAGTTGATAAATGGATAACAGAAAGAATCTCAATGATAACATGTTGTTAGGCGGAGATAACTCACAATTAAACGAGTTTAACTATAAGAATATGAGGAATAAAAAAATATTTCCAAATTGTCTTTCATTCAATAACAATCTCCCAACCATTTGACCCCTATTGACGTGATCCAACCACAAACTAAATAGGTATGCTAGTATAATTTTCAATCTCATCCTCATTTGATTCTAAATTAAAAGCTAATCTTATCATTTTCAATTTCATTCATAAATTTAAAAAAAAAAACATTTAAAAAAATACTTGATTTTTAAATAAACTGTTTTAATAAATCATTTAAAATGTTTATATTTAATATTATAATTATAATTTTTAATTATTATTCCATTTTTAATGTCCATTCTTATAATAAATTAAGTAATATTTAAGAAGTTCCATTCTCAAAGTTTATGCATGTTTATTTATTAATTATTAATAAAATTAATACTTAATTTATATTTTTTGTTGCTTCTAAATGCACGCTCTTCAAAATATTAATAATGCAAAGCATGCATCATATACAATCCACATTAATTAATTATACAAAGCATGCATAATACACAATCCACATTATTGTACTAGAAATTATTAAAAATATATACGAAGGATACCAAGAGTTCATAATAATATAGATTGTCATATATGACCATGCACATGAATTAATAATACAAAGCATGCATCGTATACAATCCACATTAATTTACTAGAAGTTATTAAAAATATATAAAAGGTACCATCAATCAATTCTCTTTTTTTAGCAAAAAAAAATGTCAAACCTTGTTATTCAAATATGAATCAAAGGACATCGTATACAAGTAGCCTTCTAAAATAGGCTTTCAAGCTAGGGAATAAGACATTGAAGATCCCTCTAATCACTAAATGGTCATCAAGACAGACCATACTGTCAAGAGCATGAGCAAGAAGACATAGAGCCCTTAAGAAACTAGACTCTCGGCATAATACCACATAACAGTTCCATAGAAGCTCTGAACTCTGAGACAGAAAGATTGACAGTCAAACTTATAAATCACTGAGCATAACAAGAAGGCTGAAAGTCTCCTCAAAGTCAACTCAAGGTCCAGTCTGTCCAAATAAAGCAGAACTCGTGCCAAAAAAAAAGAAAAGGGGACTGAGTCCCGGCACATAGCTTAAAAAAGCTGAAAATTTCCGTGATCAAAGATCATTCCTTCCATAAATTCAGAGAAGTTCCCAAAACCAGGATCTAACACAAGAGCCTTCTTGGAGAGACAATCAGCTAGCTGATTGCGGCTCACGATATATATGATTAAGAGTCAAAAGAGAGAAATTGTGCATAAGGAACCTGATCTCCTCGCAGCAATGTCTCAAACTGGGAGAGTACAAAGAAGCTATCCTGTTTTCCCAGTTGATAATGACTAGGGAGTCACCATAGATAGTAAGAAGAGGGATCCCCAAAAGCTTAGACACAGCAAGAAGAGCCCAGAGTGCAAGTAGTTCAGCTCTTGTGTTTGTACTTCTGCCACAGCCAAGAGAGAAGCCAATAGAATGTGAGTCACTCACGTGTAGCACAAAACCCACTCCCCCAAGGTCTCCAGCAGTTGCCCCGTCAAAGAAGCCACAAGGAAAAATAATCTGAGGGCTGGAGCCGATATATCTGATATTGTGCTTTTGCTTTGGAACAGGATAAAGAAGACTGATAGCTTTAACCTGTTGAATGACATCAGAAATAGATAACTTTTTATTTTCAAATAATCAATTGTTCCTCATTTTCCACATACTCCAGAAAACGAAAAGGGGCAGATAGCTAATGGTAGAGAGAGCAGATAAGCTCTTGAACCAATGTTCAAGAAAGGTCCTGACAGAACAATTATTCAAGGATGGAAAGCCAGAATGCTCGCATAATGCAGAGAAAACCCCATTGGTAACAAAGCAATCTATGAACAAGTGTTGGACTGAGTCTTTGTTCAACCTACAGAGAGTACAAATATCGAGACCCTGCCAACCTCATTTTTGAAGATTATCCTAGGTTAACATGCGGTTCATAACCACTAACCAGATAAATTATCTAATCTTTGCAGGTATGTTGAAAAACTAAAGAAGGTCCAGCACTTTAGAATGATCCGGCGAGGAGGGTTCATGATAGTGATGAACAATGAGATCATACCCCAGAGCAGCAGAAATATCCCCAGCATGCCTATTATAAGTCCAGATTAAAGAGTCTTTCTGATAAGTCAGTCTGATTCTGCCAAATTCAAGCCCGGAGATAAATTTGTTCCACAAGAGCCCCCAATCCCCTCCCAAATCCAGATCTTCAGTCGTGAACCAGTATCTCTTAGCCCCAGGGGTGAAATTTCGGGCTTGAGCCAGAGTTAAATTTCCATAGTCCTCCAGATAATCACGGAGATCCTAAGGAAGGACCAAAATAGATTTGGTACCCACAATTGGATCAATACCAACACGAATATCTTCATCGTTCCCTACTTGCCAGGAGAGTCCACATCCAACCTAGGACAAGGTAAGTAAAAAACCTTTCCAAATCACTGAAACGCCGTTTACAGCAAAGGCTTTTTTGTGGATCCAGGACACCATAGAGTGCTTTTTAAGGTATTTCACAGACAGTATATTGAACCAAATCCCATTCCCATTTAGAGCCAACCAAAAACTCTTCAAGCGTAAGGAGAGGCTGAACCAGCCTAGATGTTTAATGCCCCAGCCACCGAGAGAGGTCGATTTTGACAGAGACAACCAATCCACTAAGTGATATTTCTTCTTATTAGCTGATGATCCCCATAAGAATGAAAATATCAGGGTCCTGAGCTTATCCAGGATTGACTTGGGAATGGGAACCAGAGCCATCCAATACACCAGCATGCTTGAAAGAACTGCTTTCATCAAGATGAGTCTACCCCTAAGGGATAGCAGACGGAGGGTCCAGTGCTGGATTCTTCTTTCAAATTTTTTTATAAGCCAGTGCCAATCCTTGACCATGTATCCAAGGGGCTTAATTAAATATCCTAGATATTTAAAACCCAGGGAAATGTGGTCATATTTAAAGGAAAGAGTGCGAGAGATTCTGTTCAAAATCCCCTCATCTACATTATTGAACAAAAAACAAGATTTGTCCATATTGATACACATACCTGAAGCTGCACAAAAAGTATCCAAGATAACTTTGAAGGCGACCCATTCCTCGAATGTTCTAGAACCAAAAAGAATCACATCATCAACAAAAAGCAAGTGGGTAAGAGAGAGTTGGGAAGAAATTTTAATGCCCATGATCTTCCCATGGTTTCGAGCATCCTTTATTAAGAGACTAAGCCCCTCTATAACAAGGATAAACAGCAAGGGAGACAAAGGACAACCCTGTCTAATACCCCTAGAGGGAGTGAAAAAACTGGAGGGGTTACCATTTACGAGCATAGCAAAATTGGCAGAAGATAAGAAGCCCATAATCCAATTAACACCAATCAGAGGAACACCAATTTGCAAGAGGATGAGTCTAAGATAGGACCAATTTACCCTGTCAAAATTTTTTGATAGATCCAGCTTGAGTATTAGAGCACACTTGTTTTTGGTCTTGACAGAGTGTAAAACTTCTTGTGTAATGGCTATAGGCTCTGCAATTTGTCTGATTTTCAAGAAACCAAATTATTGAGGGGAAATAAACTTGTCCAAAAAAGGCTTCAGGCGCAAAGCAACAATTTTGGAGATAAGTTTGTAGACAAGATTGCAAAGTGAGATAGGTCTGAAGTCCGCAAAGGTAAGGGGTTTCTCTTTCTTAGGGATGAGTGCAATGAAGGTAGAGTTCAGAGAGGGTAAAACTCTGCCTTCCAATATAGAAGATTCAACCACATTAAAAGATCACTCCCTAGAAGGTCAAAGAAAGCCAAGAAAAATTCCACTGGCCAGTCATCTGGACCTAAAGATTTATCCTTCTTAAAAGATTTTAAATCCAGTTCTACTTCCTCCATAGAAATCTGTTGAGTGAAGCTCTCCAAGTCCTCTTGATGTTGTAAATAGGAGGGGAATAATTGAATAACCTTCAGCTGAGCCTCAATGTTGGTCTGATCATCATCTTTGAAAATCTTCGAGAAATACCTGATTCCTAGAGCTTTAAGACCTAAGTCATCCTCTATCAGATTCCCCTGATCATCCTGAAGGTCCCAAATGGCATTTTGATTCTTGCGGGCTGATGTAACCGAATGGAAAAAATTAGTATTGGGATCACCCATAGATGCCTAGGTCATTCTACTTTGTAACCTGGCAGATCGGAGTTCATGATCCAACAACAGCTTTAACTCCTTTTTCAAAGCAGAGAACCTGAGATTTTCAGGTGTGCTAAGTAAACCAGAACCCGAGGATCCCAAAAGATTCTGAATTTCTTCTTCAATAAACAAGATCTTCTCTTTCATTACCGAGGTCTTTTCGTGCATCCAACTTTTGACCTTCCTTTTTAATAAGTGAAGCTTCATTGAGAGGCCATCCATTTCAGACACATGGTCTCCATGGGACAGACAGGGCCATTCATCTCTTACCATTTTGACAAAAGCTTCATCAGTCAGCCAGGAGTGATTGAACTTAAAAGGGAGGAAAGAAGACACAGGCCCCTCTGTCCATTCCAGGAGGACATGGTAATGATCAGAGATCATAGAAGGAGAAGACCAGACTCTATGCCTGGGAAGGAGATCAAGTAAGTTCAGAGAGAGTAAAAAACGGTCTAGTCTTTTGCATATGCCCTCCTCCCCTGACCTACCATTGCGTCAGGTGGGCCCAATACAAGGTGGGGCAACATCCACCAAATTAAAATCAGAAAAAAGTTGAGTGAAAAAGGGTCCAAGAGGGTCGATAAGAGCCTTATTACCCCAGATTTCAAAAGAATTCAGAGTGAGATTTAGATCCCCCGTAAGAACTAGATTTGGAAGAGAAAGGAGGCCACCCCTGGCAGCCTCATTCCAAAAAGAGTCACGATGCAGGTAGGGGCCATAACAGTTTAATATAGAAAGTGGGCCATGTGAGCCCTTGAAACGAGCTTCAAGAAGAATGCCCGCCAAAGTTTGATAGGCTTTGCATCTAACTCTAAGGGGATTCCAACTCGAGAGAATACCTCCCAAGCGACCCTTTGAGCTGATAGCACGAAATTCCCATCCAAGAAAGAGTTTAGAAAACGCTAACAGAGCAGGGTAAGTGTTGTTCATGGTTTCCTGAAAGAGGATGATGTCAGGCGAAACAAAGACAATAAGTCGATGGAGGCTCTTTTGTTTAGCCGAGCCCCCCAGGCCCCGAACATTTAGAGTGAGGATTTTCATCAAGAACCACTGAGAGTGGGTGACTGAGCTCTAAGGACCCGAGAGGAGGAAACTGGTGGATGCCTCGCTGCGTTTTTTAACCTGGTGGACAAAGGAGTGTACGTAAGGGTACCAGAGGTCAAGTCCGATACTGGCTGAGAAGCTTTTTTCTTCTTTCTGATAGTAACATTTTCAAACCGAATGGAATCCAATGGTAGGATAGAGGGTGAGAGAGGAGTTTTCGCAGAGAAAATCTCTAGCGAGTTTTGTAGAGAAGGGTCAGCAAAGGAGGGAGATGAAACATGACTGTGTGGAGGGGAGGTGCTGATAGGGAGACTCGAGCCTACCAGAGGAGGAAAATCAGTGGCTGAAAAAATGGATGCCGGTTCTGCAGAGGAGGAAGGGACTGAGTCCATAAAAGGTGGTGGGGGGGTTCATCAGGACAAACAAGGAGGGAGCCAGACAAAGGAGCTACATAGGGAGCAGCAGGATCTGAACCCACAGGAGTGGTGGGATGAGTGGCATTAATCTCCAGAGAGTCCAAAAGAAGAATTTCTTGATCTGAAGCATCTTTTGGATCTCTTTATCATTGGTCCCTGTAGGTATATTACACAAGAATTAGAAGCTTTGCAAAAATTTCCTTTGGGGAGGAATTGAATTAGATCCTACTTTCCCATGGGTTTCTTGCTATAGGATCTCCCACACCAAATCACTTGGTGGCTAGGAATCAAATACCTGTCATGTTTTCTCAAGGCTCTTACTGTTAAATATACTTTGTAAATTCTCAAAGGAAAGGGATTTTGGGTCAAATTATTCATCAAAAATATATATACCCACTCATTATTGTTGAATGGTTCGAGCCAAGGATAAGTTTTTGAAGAACATATCTAATATACTAGAAAGCGATCATCACCTCCTTTGATCTTATTGGTGACTGGCTAGAATGGAAAGTTGACAATGAAAAAAGTATTCGGATTGGACAAGACCCATGGATTGGTTGTGTTGATTTTGTCTGATTTCTTGCTGATATGATCCTGTCCTTGCATAATCATGTCCTTATACATCTTCACCAGATCCAAAAGCATGGCAACGGTCCACTCCATAAGCTATCATGGTTATCTGCAGCCGACCTTGATTTATTCGACATGGAGAGACCTATATGGAACATATATATACAATCCCTCACTGAAAAAAATGTATATCGTAACGTCAAGGACAATTATTTTCTTTGGGTAAAGAATGCTAAAGGTGGATTATATGTTCCCAAGTTGGGATATTTGGCTCTTAGAGAGGAGGAAGGCACACCACCACCTGGATAGTGGTGCAGGAATATCTGGTGACTACACTACCTATATAAGAATAAGATTTTGTTTTGGATTTCTCTTGAGGGTAAGGTTATTGTCTGGGATGTTCTAATCCATAGGTTTAAAATAGGGCCCAACAGATGCCCACTTTGTGTATTGGCTACTAAAAACATTGTTGATCTATTTATCTCATGTCCATATATTTTGGAAATGTGGAAACACCTCACTCTCCTCATTGGTATAGCTTTTTATTGGAGTGGCAACGATATTCAACAAGATTGGCTCTCATGGTCAAACTACAACATTTTTCATAAATATGTTGCCTTCCCGACCTTCATCATATGGGGAGTTTGGATTGCCAAGAATAAGGCAATCTTCGATTATGTCTTCATCCCATCTCAGGTTTATGCTGGCAAAAGACTTGGTATCTTCAATGCTTTTCCACAATGTAACTCTTTCAAACCTCCTCGGATCATCATAGAAACACTCATTGATGACTACTTTCAATGGGATTTTTTGGATAGTGCCTCACGGGGTCAACCACGGGCTGGTGGAGCTAGTGGGATTTTACATCTCTCCGCTAATCACTCCATTCACTTTGTTGCAGGTCTTGGAGATGTTACAAATAATTATGCTGAATTTGTTGCTATTAAAACCTTTTTGTCACTTACTCTCTTAGGGTCCTACACATTCAGATCTTTAGTGACTCCAAATTAGTAACCGACGGCCTAAAGCTTGGTAAGCCTCCATGGAATATCTTCCTACTCCCTCTTTACGAGGACATTATCAGGATCAATTCTTTCTTTCAGTGGATCTCCTACTCACACATCTTCCGGGAAAACAACGTCAAGGCGGACTTGCTCTCCAAAACGGTCTCCTTCTGCCCTTTGGATCTATGGAAAAATGCGAGAATATCCATGGTGTATTATCCTCATTGGGCAGGGGACGTTTTTGAACATCCTAGGCGTACACCAAGTATCTTTGTGACCGGTCGAATTCTCCTCATCTCCAGCATGGGAGCACGCTAGGAGCACCATAGGTGCATTACATCCCAAGGAACACCTACATCTTCTACCATGTGAGAACTCACTCTAGTTTATTTGTGTCTTATGGTCTTTCATTATCTATAGCGTGGGACCAATCCAGGAGCACACCAATTGCATTTCATCCATAGGACCACCAACGTCTTCCACCAAGTGAGAACTCATCAGTCCATATTTCTAGGGACCTTGATTTGGATGATACCAAGAATATCTCTAAAGTATTCAAACTTCACTCTATCTAATGACTTCATAAACACATCAACTATCTGCTCGTTCGTCGCCACGTATAAGAGCTTCACTGCTCCTCTCTACACCATATCTGGGATATAGTGATACTTGATATCGATGTGCTCCAACACACAAGTTGTCTCTAACTTGACATCGAATGATCCCGCAAGTAGATTTTGAAGCCACAATTCCTCACAACTTGTTGAACATGTTGCAATATACTTTGCCTTGATTGTACTCAGTGCTACACTCGTCTTCTTCTTGTTGTACCAGGAAATCATTCCATACCTCAACATCAAGCAACACCTTGAGGTGCTCTTCTTATTTGTAGCACTACCATCCCAATCAGAGTCAACATATCATACATGAAGATCCTATAATATCTCGCATATATGAGAACATACTCATGCGTACCCTCCAGGTACCTCAACACGTGATTTTACACAACCATGTGAAAATATCTCGACTCCACCATGTACTGGCTCCAGGTATTCACCACAAAGCATATATCCTGCCCCATGCTCGTCGTCAATGAACCAATCACTCGCCTAGAGATTGTGGCATCAACTATCTCTAAAGTAGGATCACACAACAACTTCAAGTTTGATGCCATAGGTGTAGGTTCACAATCCAACATCTCGAACACATATTTTCCTTAGCTAAGGAAAATATCCACTGGATTCTGCCACACCTCTAATCCTAAGAATCATGTAAAGATTCTTGAACTTTGAAATCTTTTGTAGTTACTCCCTCTGAAGCAGATCAACTCCCTCTGCATCTTATGGATTTTGCATCGGGTCATTCTTCACTGGAGTGACAGGTAGCCTTCTTTGCTACTAATATTCTATGTATCCATCTATGCCATCCCTCAAGGTCGTTGGATATCGAGATCCTCTATGTCGAACTTTGTTGAAAGTTCCTCTTACTTGGAATCTATGAGCTTATCGTACTTTGTAGGTTTCCATCTTCAACCTTGTAGCAAAGGTTGAGATCTTCATCACTCTAGGTGATCTTCAAGCAACTTTATGTGTTGTCCCATGGGTTCCTTCTGAGCCTGTACAAAGCCTTCTATTCACATGTGGTTCTTTGCTCTATTAATATTCTACTTTACTGGAGAATTGTGTATGGTCAGTGGAGCACATCTCACCATAATCTACTCCCTCTTTTATGAGAGAAAGAACGAACCTTGCTTTGTAATTCCTGATGTTGTCATCTGCTACATGCTTGATCTTGTAGATCCACATGCAAGACACTACGAAATTCCCTTCAGATCTCGAAACTGCATCTTGGACATCATTCTCCATGATCAACCGGTACTCTTTTATCATAGCCTCCTTTCATTATTTCTTATCAGTTGCTTCTTCATAGCTGGAAGGATCTGCATCAATGATGTCACACAACAGTGCCACATAACTAGAGTGTGTCCTAGGCCTCTTAAATTCTTTGGAAGTCCCACCATACTTTTCTTCATATTGGATGATCTCTCGTGCCCAATTTGGTCTTCTCTTGTGGATGTTTTCCTCTCATAGTGGATCTACAGGTCTTTGTGGCTCGGTCATGTCATGATTCCTTTTAATCTCTTTCTTCCATCATAGTGTCTTTGTCCCTGGGAGCTTCAAGTTCCTCTTCATTTTGTTGGAGTGAATTTTCTTTGAATTTTATGGTTGATCCATCATCACTTGTTCTTCGAAACAAGCCTCATCATTCTTGTTTGTAGGTGATTGCATATGATCCTTCCTATAGGTCAAATTCAATTGCATGGTTAGAAACATTTCATATTTTTAATAACAACAAATTCATATGCATAAAGATACATGTCAAACAGTCATGCAACTATCTTAGCCAATGCTATGCCATTCATCATATATGGTGACTTTATAGATTGCTTCCATCTCTACCAAAACATTATTAAGAGTGTGCACTACTCCCAATATGTTAGCAAAGAGGTTTCATTCTAGATAAGTAGCACTGGAATGTTGTACAACACCATAGGATACCTACCCATCACATGTAATTTAGTAGTATATTGTTCATAAATGCAAACACTAAAACATGCATAATGCATTTCCTAAATCTAGGAACACAATTGAACAATATCATTTAAGTAAGTAGATATATAGGAAATGACAATTAAAGACTTATCTTTGTTTTTTTAGTAGACTCCCTCTTAGTCCTTATCTCCTTGCAAGAATTCTTGAAGTCTAATAGTGTGCTTTACTCCATTCTCTGATTTTGAGTACCTGTGTTTATCTTACTTATGATGAGAAAGTATTCTATATTATAGATCACATGGACTATCAACTAGTTCTGAATCTGAGTGTCACTTCTTCATTCACAGTTGCATCCCTTCTTATCCAAATACTGAGATGGATAAGAGGTTTTTCTTTATCATGGGTTGAATCCTTCTGGATTAAAGTACATATTCCTCATCACTTGAAGAATATTCTTTTGTTCTTTTCCTTTCTGTTTCATCCTCTTTAAAAACGTGAGCATGATGTTTTTTCTTGTTAGTCTTCTTGTTGGAGGAACCTTTGTTTTTGGGACAATTTTTGGAGTAATGTCCCTTCTCATCACATGTGTAACATCTGATACTAGATAGATCTCTTCTGGGTTTCCTTTGTATTCTATGATGATGGTCCTCCCTCTTGTTGTGATTTATTATAGTGTGAACTGTGAGAGCTTGACCATAATTTGTTCCCATCTTCTCTTCTCTTGTTATTAGGTGAGCTTCTTCTTGAGCACATTCTTACCATTGTTTTCTAAAAGTGAACAGCTTCTTCCTGGAACAGATTCCTTGAATGAATTAGTTGCATGATCTTGGGAGTCCATTCAGGGTGGTCATAACATTCTCTCCTTCTTATACCTTTCCTTCAACTACTTCAAGTTGTTCCTTGATTTGAGGGACCCTAGTGAAGTAGCATTGTATGGTCTCTGAGTTTTGGATCTCCACATTCTTGAGTTGGTTCCTTAATGACATCTTCCAGTTGATGTTCTTTCCTTCAAATAAATTTGTCAAAGCATCGAACACTTCCTTAGGTGTCTTCAAGGATGACACATGAGGGATGCGATGATCCTCGATAAAATATGCAATGATTATATTTTCCTTGAGTAAGTTATTCTTGTGGATAGCCTTAGCTTCGTCTCCCTCTGGAGTTGGAACTCTGTCACTGATATAATTTTCCAAATCATTTTATTCTAGGATAAGGGATATCCTATACTTCCATGCTTAGAAGTTGTCAGCTCCCCCAAACTTATCATCAATATGGGTGTGGTGAGTCATTTTGAAATGAGAACCTCAAATGGAAATAACATATATTTCGACCCTACCAATTTGATATTCCCAACCTGGTTCTAGAGTTGGTTGATATACGGTTCCATAGAGAAACCCTAATTTTCCAAACTTGGAATTTTGACATTGGCCTGGATAGAAAGATGCACCTCCTTGAGACGAGTTTTTCAGTGAGGCCATTTTCCAAATTCAGTGGAGGGAAACTCCAAAAACTTGATGCCCTAGTTTCCGCCGATAGTAGAGATGAGACCAGAAATAAAATAAAAATTAGAATTAAATTCCGACTCCTAATATATTCCTTTTTCCAAATTGATGGAGGAAAACCCCAAAAGCTTGATGCCCTAGTTTTCTCCCTGCACTAGCGTTTGGGTCAAAAATTAAAATTTTCCAAATTTGATTATGCTTCCCCCAAAAGATGTTCCCTCCTAGGGAGAGTTATCCTAGCCCTTTTTTTCTGATGATCTATCGAGAGAATACCTTGAACTAGGAAGCCCTAGTTTCTTGTTGTTGCACAATGCCTTCTTTTAGAGTGGCTCTGATACCATGTTAGAGTTTTCACTTTAATTCAATTTTATTAGGATCTTTAACTGAAGGAATAACAAGCACAACAAAACACAAGAGACACAATAATTTTCCTCGAGGAAAAAATAAAGGAGAAAACCCCACAAACTTCTTCATAATAGTTTCGTCACTAAGTTCAATGTCGAACCAAGATAGAATACCCAAAGAAATATATCTTCGACAGCTTATTCTTCTTCTAGCACATGTGCACTTATCTGTCTCTCTCTTTAGCAAACTTGAGAGTGAGTGAGTGTATCCAAATGACAAAGGGTGCCTCCCTCTTTATATTATTTAGTTGTGTGACTCACTCACCTAACTAGGTCAACCATGTTTGCTAATTGGGGGCGACGAACCTAAGAAAGATCAAAATACATTTTATATAATACTTTTCTGCGGAATTTTACCCCGACTTACGATGAAGGTTTTACTTTGACATTCTGGCATGACCAAATACAATAATGACATCTCCTAATGGAGGAAAAAATTCACCGCCATAAGTACAATAAAATAAAATAATAATATATAATAGAATATCTTTCGAAGTTACATTTACAACATCCATGAATGGATCCAGATACTTTATGACCTTCATCAATGACTACTCAAGGTATTGTTGGATCTACTTTCTTAAGTAGAAGTCTGAGGTGTTTGAAACCTTCAAATTTTTCAAAGCCTTAGTTGAGAAAACTATTGGGAAGAATATTAAAGCACTCAGATCAGAAAATGGAGGAGAGTACATCAAAAGAAAGTTTCAACAGTTGTGTGCTTCAGAAGGTATTCATATGCAACATTCAATCCCATATACACCACAACATAATGGTATATCTGGGAGGAATAACTAATCATTGAAAGAGATGCTACCTTCCTTCTTGAAGCAAGAGATGTTCCACCGTATCTATGGGATGAAGCAGTTAACTATGCTTCATGCATATAGGATAGAGTACCTTACAAGTCAATGGTTTGGGTCACTCCATTCGAAGCACTGATGGGAAATAATCCTAATGTCTCACATCTGAAGTTTTTTGGCTCCAAAGCATGGGCTTGAATTCCATATGATAAGAGGAAATCCTTCCAACCTCAAAGTAACGAATGCATTCTGCTAGGATATGCAGATGATGCAAAAGCTTATAAGTTGACAGAGATTGCAACCAGAATATGCTTCATAGAGTGAAGTGTCCAATTCAATGAAGATCCATTGCATGATCTACAACGAGCTAAAGAGGAAGGTATAAATGATCAATCTATTCCATTTTCATTTGATGATGTTTCTACTGATGTTTCAGATTCAGAGTCTGAAGATGAGTATCGAGAGGAACAAGATCTTGATATTGAGAATGGAGATCAAGCATATCTAGATATAGATCTAGCTCCTGCTCCCAATACAAGGCCTAAATGGGCTCAAAAATTCATTGAAGCTGCTAGGAACAATGATGGAGATCCATTTGACAGAAGGAGAACTAGATCCCATTTTCAGGATGAGAACCTTATAGTTTTTCATACTGATCCACTTCTCCTAGAGAGGTGTTACATGATACTAGAGTCTGATCCTCAGTCCTACAAAGAGTCTTGCCATGATCCAAGGTAGCAGTCAACCATGGATGATGAATATGATTCGATACAAAACAACAAGACATGGGAGCTTGTCTCCTTACCTCCAAGGAGAAAGCTTGTCCAATGCGAATGGATTTACAAAACCAAACTAGTAAGAGAAGGATACACTACCAAGTACAAGGCTCAGTTAGTTGCAAAGGGGTATTCACAAGTTAATGGATTGGACTACAATGAAAATTTTTCCCCTGTTGCAAGAATAGATTCCATAAGGCTGGTTTTGGCCATTGCAGCTTCGAATAAATGGGAGGTACATCACATGGATGTGAAGAGTACCTTCCTTCATGGTGACTTGGAAGAAGAGATCTATATGAGATAGCCTGAGGGCTACACTGAAGATTCCTCCTTGGTTTCCAAGCTAAGGAAATATTTGTATGGGATCAAAAAAGACCCAAGGGCATGGTATGCCAAGATGGATTCCTTCTTACTGTCATAGAAGTTTGAAAGGTGCAAGTCTGAATACAATGTCTACATGCAGCAGAAGGGAGGTTGCTTATTATTGATTGTATTGTATGTGGATGACTTTCTCATTACCGGTGGTTCAATTGTTGTATTGAGGGACATCAATTCAACCTCGAGCAAGGAATTATCCATGATAGATCTAGGGTTGCTAAGGAAGCTTATTGGATTTAAAGTGAATAAAAAATCTTTGGGGATCATGATTACTAAGTCTAGATATGTAGGTGATTTTCTCAAGATATTCCTTATGATTGATTGCAAAGCAGCATCCTTACCCTTCCTATATGGCATTAGATTGGAAGAAGGTGGTTCTACACCCCTAGTTGATAGTACTCTCTACATACACCTGATTGGTAGCTTATTGTACCTTACTCATTCGATGCCAGACTTGTCATATGTTGTGATTATTGTTTCTAGGTTCATGCAGGAGCCACATGAGCTGCATTGGAAGGAAACAAAGCATGCCTTACATTATGTGCAAGGTACTGGAGAGTTTGGGATTCAATATTCTGCTGATGCTCAGCTAGATCTAATTGGTTTTACTAATTCAGATTGGGCCGTAGACAGTACTGACAAAAAATCTACTTCGGGATTTGTGTTCATGTTGGGATCTAGAACAATATGCTAGTCAAGCAAGAAGCAAGCAATTGTTGCTCTCTCTTCAGCTGAAGCAGAGTATAAAGGGGCTATAAATGTATCTATTTAGGAAGTTTGGCTACATGGGATTTTGACAGACTTTGGAATTCACACTTCTCCTTCAACGTTCATTTTATGTGATAATCAAAGCAAAATTAAAATTAGTGGCTTTGCTAATTTTCAATCCAGCATGATGATCTCGTGGCTTTGCTAATTTTACATAAAATTAGTTAACCTTTATAACAAATGTTTTGAAAGTTTTAATCATCGATATGCATGGATAGAATTAACAAATACGATAAGTCTCTTTCTAAATTTTATAATATTTTGATATCAAGAGGCGTGATTTGTTTAAAAAGACACAATGATGCATATAAACAAGTCTTTGAAAGGGTATATAATCATACATTTCAGATGCATGAAAAATTTCTCTACAGTTTTAAAAATGAAGATAAAAAGGTGAGACAAGAGAAAGAATGAGAAGAACAGAAGCAATCTCTAAAGATTGTAAGTGAAGATCAAAAGGAGAGGCCAGTGGAAGAACGAGAAGAAGAAATGTAGATTATGAAGATATGAAAACCAAAATAAGGGTGGTAGGTTAGTTCTAGGGTAGGATACAAGCCTATAGGGGGTTGTACCCTCCTTCCGGTGGAAGCTTGTAAAACAAGGTGTCGAACCAATCCTTTCAGTGCAAGATGATAAATTAAGGTGTTGGTTCATCTTTTCAGTTGGAGATGATAAAACTAGGGGTTCGTATCCTCCTTCCAGTTGTATATGGTAAATAGGGTGTTGGTGCATCCTTTCAGTTGTATCCTAAGAAACTTGGGGATTGAGTTATCCATCAAGTTGTAGCCTGTAAACACTTTTGTAAAACTTGTTATTGAGAAAGTGTTTTCGTGGTTTTTCCTTTGTGGATTCCATGATAAAAATATCTATGTCCATAATTGTTTATTACTTATAACATGTTGCTTAATAAATATTTAATTTGTGCTTAATACTAATTGGTTTAATAAATTTAAAAAGGTAAATATTGATTCACACCCCCCCTCTCAGTATTGTTGGAGAAACCAGCATACATTCCACCTTTCTCCCTAGGAGTGTAACCTAAGCTCTAACTAACTCTATAAAACCCTTTCCTCTTCTATAGTTACCCTATAAAATACTTATGAGAAGATTTTCAAAATTGGCATAGTAATGGGTAGAAGGTACCCAACACTATGGGAAGTACACATCAATATAAATGTACTATAGTATTTATTTCAAATTCTTTTGCGAGATTGAGATTTAAAAATCCATTTATCAATTTTATTTGATACTCTTAACGATACTACTTCTCACAACTCCTCAGGGAAGGTTTCAAATCCAAAGGGAATCCTAAGTAATTTAAACACTTAGCCAACCTATAACCAAGCCCATCCTTGGCATAGCATCCAATGGACATCCTTCACTTAATCGATAACATTGGGTTTTTTCCATTTGCATTGTTGACCTGGAGGATTCATAAAAAATTGTGAAAAGTCCATATTGTTGTCCACAGTCTTCCTCCCTTCAATAATGGTAATGAAAAAATTATCCACAAAGTGACCATTCACTAATTGATCATCGTTAGGATCGGAGATATGCATACCTTTTATAATGCTTTCCATTATTCAACTATGTATGAGATATAAAGGGGATTCAACAACCATTACATAGAGGATTCAACCAGGTAAACATCTTGATTGGATTGATTTGGAGACTCCTATGTCTCCATACTTGACCTGATTGATAGAGATACATGTTGTAGACTTTTCTAATAAATTTTATAGTGCCTTAACAAAAAATGGACAAATCCAATCATCCTTAGTATGGCGAGGATGAATGACCATTCCACTCTAATGTAAGATTTTTAAAATAAGTTATATATTAATTAAGAAGGCCTCTAGGGCTTATTTATTTTCCCATTCCATGCCTTATTATACAATGATAACTTTATCCATGATGTATCTTCCTGTGACAAACCCCATTTTCTCTAGTACAATTATTTTCAAAAGGATATACTTCAACCACAAGGAAAGTGCTATGGCTAAAAATTTGTAAGATAAATTCAACAAAGTTATTAACCGTTATTATGTAATTATTTTTGGTTCTCTAGGTTTTAGAATGAACTTGATCAACATATCATTGTTTTGGTTTCCACGTATATGAATTTGACCCCGCTTCTTTTCACATGGAACAAATTTGACCCCACAATATCCTAGTAAGAGTTATAAAATTTGTTGGATAGTCAATTGGACTAAGCAATTTATTAATGGTCATGCCCTTAATTTATGATGTCAACTTATCCAACGTTATCCCTTGATCATACACCCATTGTTGTTCTTATGTAAGCTTTCAGGGAACTATGCTGACAAAGGTTTGCATGGAAACCTTTCTTTCCTTTGTCATAATGTGAGATTTAAAACCCATTTCATAATTATTGACAAAATTGATCTTCATATACAATATTTACACGTGTGAAAAATGGACATTCAAAATTATTGTTATCTATATTTACATGGTTAATGGTTATCCTTAGTTTTGTTTTGTCGTCCTTAAAAACTCCAATTTTCTTTGGAGGCTAGGGCTTTGAAGAAGACCTTGGTTGGCCTATCTATATTTTCAGATGGTGCATGTGAGATCTTGTTTGGTTTCCTCTCACTTTGTAGGTCTCTTGTACCGTCAACATGTATCTTAGATTGGCCTCGTTGCTTATAAATTCTCATTAAAGTGGATAATATGCAACATCCTTGACATTTATTCCAATTCTTTTAAGGCCCCCTTGTATTTTATTCTTCTAATTTCCACCAATTTCCTGTAATATCCCCTAAAAAATCTAAGGACCCCTCTTATGAGATCATCCCACCAAATAATCCATCCTCTATATCCTTAGGGATGTGAATAAAATTCTAAAGTCTTTTGATAGACTTAATACATGACTCATGCTTCAAGTGGTATGTGCTCAACATGAAACATGTATCACACAACCCTGGTTTGTCAAAATCCCATGAGATGGAAAAAATGATTGGTGGTTAAAAAAATTAAATTGATCCAACACATGGACAGCTCTTTTTCCCTCTTTCTCCAATACAAACCATCTTTATTCAGAAATCATAGCTTTGTATAGTTTTTTCAAAACCCACTTATTACATTTATGGAAATTTGACCATATGGACACATTTTAAGTGAATCCTTATGATGAAACTTCTTAAGGTCATAAAGGCAAAGCCTAAACTTAAGTCACTTTCAATCCTTATGTTATCTTGGGGGGAAACAAGAAAGCATGTAACCCTTCTTGTCTTCTTATGTCTATACACTTTTAAATCCCCCACAAAATAATTAGTGATCCTCCATCGTAATCTCTTTCTCTATCCAGTTCCATAGGGCCACCCTTTTCCCAACATTGTTTGATGCATGAATATTGGCTAGGCCTAGCATATGGATTTTGAAATCATACGAAACCCAAGAAACACATATAATTAAGTTTGGCTCATGTTGGATAAGGGGATCTTCCCTCTTGGTGAGAAAAGGGTTACAGTGCCACCTATGCCTTCATCATGGTTAGTGACAAATACAACATAAGATGGCCTTTTGTCCAAACAAATTTAAGCATAAACACAATAACTTTAACTTCTTGTAAACAAAAAATATGAACCTTAGAAACAACATTTCTTATTTTTTAATCCATGGGTTTACAAGAGTGGTAACTAATCCCCCACGTGTTCCATGATAAAACCTTCATTGGGGACCCTCAATAAGAAAATCTATTATATCATCATCTTTTCTCCCTTGCAAGTTGTTAAAGAGGTTTGGGTAGTTCACGCTCTGCGATTGGGGTTTCAAAACTTTTAGTGAAAACCATAGTTACCATCCATTTGAGAAGCGTGCAACCATGGAGTGGATATCAAGCCCAATTACTCTCTTCCCTTCCTCCCCAAATAGAAAAGTAGTTTGGGGAGCTACTAGGAAGGTCTTTGGCCACCACATAACTAAGAGGATTTCTTTGGTTCAAGTTTGGAGTGGGTTGTGGAGTTGTGGAAGATTTTTCGCATATAAGAGACTTATTGGGATTGTTGGGTATGGGGAGACTTCCATTTTCAAACAACATATTCAATCCATAATTATATATCTATGATAAAGCTTGAGGGGCCTCTATTATTGGTATAGAGGATGGGGTGAGAGAGTCTCAAATTTTTCTAGTATGGAATTTTGTATTCTATTGTGGGGACTTTGACACCTGAAGTGGTTATTAGGGATATTATGTACTGCACTAGCTACTAGATAATCCAACCCCTCCCTCAAATGTACATAAATTCTGCATGTCTTTGGAAATATCGACCTTTAGACAAATCTTTTTCTTAGGGCATGGGTTAAGGAACCAAGTAGGCTCATTGCAACTATCATTGTTGAATGGGTTGAGATTTATTCTAACAAATCCCATAATTGTACATGGATCTTGGGAATTCCACTAAGCTCATAAGCTATGGCTTGGAGGACTCCTTAATAGAAAAGCTTTCATGCTATTCAACAAAAAAACAATGTGATATGACCCATCTAGGAACCGTAAGATATCACTTCATGATAATGCTTTTCTTCTTCTTCACGACAAAAGAAAAAAACCAAAAAAACAAAGCCATACTATAGATGATCAAGCAAATCCATCCATGGGGTCCTTAGAATTGCTTGGCCCATGATTTAATCACAGCATTTAGTGAAATACACCCACAAAATACCCGACAATATGTGTTTTTTTAAAATGATCACTTATTGAATAATACTTAGAATATTGAATATCAATATGAAATCCATAAGGAAGGATTTCATTACCTTGTGTACTACCTTCAAGATGAGCTTCCATGAAACTATTAAAGAAACAATATTGGACATATTCTTGATTAATGTCTCCGTATGTGATTGTCGCAATAATAGTTTTAGATAACAATAACAGTTTTAGATAATAAGGTGACCATTTAAACAACCCTTTATACTCTCATGATAGTAACAAAAACTCACAAATTAGTTGCATTAAAACCATTTTTTTTTAAATGTGAGTTTAGACTTATTTTAAATCTCCTCATAATGTGAAATCAAGAGAGGAAACAATCGATATCCATATCATTTTTCCTTAAGATTATCGAAGACTAATCATAATAAAAGTAAATTGAACCATTTTGTAAAAAATGTGAGTATCAAGGTACACCAAAAGCACACTCAAGTTTATTCAAATATTCCTTAAGATCACAAAAGACTAATTATAACAGAAATAATTTGAACCATTCCATTTATTTATTAAAAAAAGTTAGAATAATGTATCTTGGTTAGATTGGTTCTTCTTTTGTGTACAATTGTTTATACGAGAACATTTTTCTATTATATTGTTTGTCTCTACTTTTTCCTATATAAACCAAATACAAAAATATATTACAACCATCATAGTTGTTATTGTCCTTGTCTCTACTTTTTGACTATTTAAGCTTTATACCATAATTATATATCTATGATAAAGCTTGAGGGGCCTCTATTATTGGTATAGAAGATGGGGTGAGAGAGTCTCAAATTTTTCAAATTTTTCTAGTATGGAATT
>LPNX010624633.1:282185-293140 GCA_001517045.1 Pseudotsuga menziesii
TTTCAAAATATTGTATAAACTACATTGAAATTTTTTATAATAATGGGGGCTTTCAAAACATTGTATAAACTACATTGAAATCCTCTATTGATAGTTCAGTACATGTAAACATAAAATAAATAAATAAAATGTATAGATTACATTGAATCCTTTATTCATGGATATAAAAATTATATATATTATCTTGATTTTTTATTTATATTTTTTTTCACATTCTAATATATAAAAAAATTATATAGATTACATCATTATTATTATTATAGTATTTTGCTTTTTTTCTCACACTTCAAGGTTGTGAAGGAGAGGTAACCTCTGGAGGAAATAACAATTTGAATTTTACAAATTCAATCTCATCCTTAATTTATTCTATATATTAAAAACTAATTGTATGATTTTTAATTTCATTTTTAGTTTATTTTAAATTAAAAATTAATTTTACAATATTCACTCACATTCTTAAATTAAAAAGAATTTTTTTATGTCGATAAACGTTTTTTTAATTTATTTTAAATTAAAAATTAATTTTACAATTTTCAATCACATTTTTAAATTTAAAAGGATTTTTATGTCAATATACGTTTTTATTTAAGATTTGGAATGGAGTACGACCTATGCTTTTTCATCTATGGATGAGGATGAGACAAGTGTACGGTCCACATTAATTCTATGGTAGTCGTTCAACATTCGAAATAAACAATTATAAAAAATATATATATAAAAAATAACTGGGAGGTAGCTAATGAATGGATAACTGGTAGCAATGCATGGATAACTCATAGCTCATGAATGGATAAGCAACAGTGCATGGAAGATAACTAGAAGAATGTGAGATAAAAAGGAAAAAGAATATAAAAAATAATTGATAGTTGATAAATGGATAACAGAAAGAATCTCAATGATAACATGTTGTTAGGCCGAGATAACTCACAATTAAATGAGTTTAACTATAAGAATATGAGGAATAAAAAAATATTTCCAAACTGTCTTCCATTCAATAACGATCTCCCAACCATTTGACCCATATCGACGTGATCCAACCACAAACTAAGTAGATATGCTAGTATAATTTTCAATGTCATCCTTAGTTTATTCTAAATTAAAACCTAATCTTATAATTTTCAATGTCATCCTTAGTTTATTCTAAATTAAAACCTAATCTTATAATTTTCAATTTCATTCATAAATTAAAAAAAAAAATTTAAATAAACCATTTTAATAAATCATTTAAATTTTTTATATTTAATATTATAATTATAATTTTCAATTATTATTCCATTTTCAATGTCCATTCTTATAATAAATTAAGTAGTATTTAAGAAGTTCCATTCTCAAAGTTTATGCATGTTTATTTATTAATTATTAATAAAATTAATACTTAATTTATATTTTTTGTTGCTTCTAAATGCACGCTCTTCAAAATATTAATAATGCAAAGCATGCATATATACAATCCACATTAATTAATTAATTATACAAAGCATGCATAATACACAATCCACATTATTGTACTAGAAATTATATACAATCCACATTAATTAATTAATTATACAAAGCATGCATAATACACAATCCACATTATTGTACTAGAAATTATTAAAAATATATACGAAGGATACGAGGAGTTCATAATAATATAGATCGTCATATATGACCATGCACATGAATTAAATAATACAAAGCATGCATCCTATACAATCCACATTAATGTACTAGAATTTATTAAATATATATAAAAGGTACTAGCAACTAATATAATTAATCAACTCTTTTTTTTTCAGCAAAAAAAATGCCAGACCTTGTTATTCAAATATGAATCAAAGGACATCATATACAAGCAGCCTAATAGGCTTTCAAGCTGAGGAATAAGACATTGAAGATCCCTCTAATCACTAAATGGTCATCAAGACAGACCATACTGTCAAGAGCATGAGCAAGAAGACATAGAGCCCTTAAGAAACCGCACTCTCAACATAATACCACATAACAGTTCCATAGAAGATCTGAACTCTGAGACAGAAAGATTGACAGTCAAACTTATAAATCACTGAGCATAACAAGAAGGCTGAAAGTCTCCTCAAAGTCAACTCAAGGTCCAGTCTGTCCAAATAAAGCAGAACTCATGCCAAAAAAAGAGAAAAGGGGACCGAGTCCCAGCACATAGCTTAAAAAAGCTGAAAATTTCCATGATCAAAGATCATTCCTTCCATAAATTCAGAGAAGTTCCCAAAACCAGGATCTAACACAAGAGCCTTCTTGGAGAGACAGTCAGCCAGCTGATTGCGGCTCATGATATATATGATTCAGAGTCAAAGGAGAGAAATTTTGCATAAGGAACCTGATGTCTTCGCACCAATGTCTCAAACTGGGAGAGTCCAAAGAAGTTGTCCTGTTTTCCCAATTGATAATGACTAGGGAGTCACCATAGATAGTAGGAAGAGGGATCCCCAAAAGCTTAGACACAGCAAGAAGAGCCCAGAGTGCAAGGAGTTCAGCTCTTGTGTTTGTACTTCTGCCACAACCAAGAGAGAAGCCAATAGAATGTGAGTCACTCAGGTGCAGTGCAAAACCCGCTCCCCCAAGGTCTCCAGCAGCTGCCCCATTAAAGAAGCCACAAGGAAAAATAATCTGAGGGCTGGAGCCGATATATCTGATCTTGTGCTTTTGCTTCGGAACAGGATAAAGAAGACTGATAGCTTTAACCCGTTGAATGACATCAGAAATAGATAACTTTATATTCTAAAATAAACAGTTGTTCCTCATTTTCCACATACTCCAGAAAATGAAAAGGGGCAGATAGCTAATGGCAGAGAGAGCAGATAAGCTCTTGAACCAATGTTCAAGAAAGGTCCTGACAGAACAATTATTCAAGGATGGAAAGCCAGATTGCTTGCATAATGCAGAGAAAACTCTGTTGGTAACAAAGCAATCTATGAACAAGTGTTGGACTGAGTCTTCGTTCAACCTACAGAGTGTACAAATACCGAGACCCTGCCAACCTTGTTTTTGAAGATTATCCCAGGTTAACATGTGGTTCATAACCACTAACCAGATAAATCATCTAATCTTTGCAGGTATGTTGAAAGACTAAAGAAGGTCCAGCACTTTAGAATGATCCGATGAGGAGGGTTCATGATAGTGATGAACAATGAGATCATACCCCAGAGCAGTAGAAATATCCCCAGCATGCCTATTATAAGTCCAGATTAAAGAGTCTTTCTGATAAGTCAGTCTGATTCTGCCAAATTCAAGCCCGAAGATAAATTTGTTCCATAAGAGCCCCCAATCCCCTCCCAAATCCAGATCTTCAGCCGTGAACCAGTATTTCTTAGCCCCAGGGGTGAAATTTCGGGCTTGAGCCAGAGTTAAAATGCCATAGTCCTCTAGATAATCACGGAGATCCTGAGGAAGGACCAAAAGAGATTCGGGATCCACAATTGGATCAATACCAACACGAATATATTCACCGTTCCCTACTTGCCAGGAGAGTCCACATCCAACCCAGGAGAAGGTAAGTAAAAAACCTTTCCAAATCACTGAAACACCGTTTACAGCAAAGGCTTTTTTGCGGATCCAGGACACCACATAGTGGTTTTTAAGGTATTTCACAGACAATAAATTGAACCAAATCCCATTCCCATTTAGAGCCAACCAAAAACTCTTCAAGTGTAAGGAGAGGCTGAACCAACCCAGATGTTTAATGCCCCAGCCACTGAGAGAGGTCGGTTTTGACAAAGACAGCCAATCCACTAGGTGATATTTCTTCTTATTAGCTGATGATCCCCATAAGAATGAAAATATCAGGGTCCTGAGCTTATCCAAGATTGACTTGGGAATGGGAACCAGAGCCATCCAATACACTGGCATGCTTGAAAGAACTGCTTTTATCAAGATGAGTCTACCCCCAAGGGATAGCAGACAGAGGGTCCAGTGCTGGATACTTCTTTCAAATTTTTTTATAAGCCAGTGCCAATCCTTCACCATGTATCCAAGGGGCCTAATGAAATAGCCTAGATATTTAAAACCCAGGGAAATGTGGTCATATTTAAAGGAAAGAGTGCGAGAGATTCTGTTCAAAATCCCCTCATCTACATTATTGAACAAAAAACAAGATTTGTCCATATTGATACACATACCTGAAGCTGCACAAAAAGTATCCAAGATAACTTTGAAGGCGACCCATTCCTCGAATGTGCCAGAACCAAAAAGAATCACATCATCAACAAAAAGCAAGTGGGTAAGAGAGAGCTGGGAAGAAATTTTAATGCCCATGATCTTCCCATGGTTCCGAGCATCCTTTATTAAGAGACTAAGCCCCTCTATAACAAGGATATACAGTAAGGGAGACAAAGGACAACCCTGTCTAATACCCATAGAGGCAGTGAAAAAAATGGAGGGGGTACCATTTACGAGCAGAGCAAAATTGGCAGAAGATAAGCAGCCCATAATCCAGTTAACGCCCATTAGAGGAACACCAATTTGCAAGTGGATGAGTTTGAGATAGGACCAATTTACCATGTCAAAAGCTTTCGATAGATCCAGCTTGAGTATTAGAGCACAGTTGTTTTTGGTCTTGATAGAGTGTAAAACTTCTTGTGTAATGGCTATAGGCTCTGCAATTTGTCTGTTTTTCAAGAAACCAAATTATTGAGGGGGAATAAACTTGTCCAAAAAAGGCTTCAGGCGCAAAGCAGCAATTTTGGAGATAAGTTTGTAGACAAGATTGCAAAGTGAGATAGGTCTGAAGTCCACAAAGGTAATGGGCTTCTCTTTCTTAGGGATGAGTGCAATGAAGGTAGAGTTCAGAGAGGGTAAAACTCTGCCTTCCAATCTGGAAGATTCAATTGCATTTAAAAGATCACTCCTTATAAGGTCAAAGAAATCCAAGAAAAATTCCACTGGCCAGCCATCTAGACCCAGAGATTTATCCTTCTTAAAAGATTTTAAAGCCAGTTCTACTTCCTCCATAGAAATCTATCGAGTGAAGCTCTCCAAGTCCTCATGATGTTGTAAAGAGGAGGGGAATAATCAAATAACCTTCAGCTAAGCCTCAATGTTGGTCTGACCATCATCTTTGAAAATCTTCAAGAAATACCTGACTCCCAGAGCTTTAAGACCTAAGTCATCCTCTATCAGATTCCCCTGATCATCCTGAAGGTCCCAAATGGCATTTTGATTCTTGCGGGTTAATGCAACCGAATGGAAAAATTTAGTATTGGCATCACCCATAAATGCCCAGGTCATTCTACTTTGTAACCTGGCAGATCGGAGTTCATGATCCAACAACAGCTTTAACCTCTTTTTCAAAGCAGAGAGCCTGAGATTTTTAGGTGTGCTAGGTAAACCAGAACCTAAGGATCCCAAAAGATTCTGAATTTCTTCTTCAATAAACAAGATCTTCTCTTTCATTACCAAGGTCTTTTTGTGTGTCCAACTTTTGACCTTCCTTTTTAATAAGCCAAGCTTCATTGAGAGGCCATCCATTTCAGACACATGGTCTCCATGGGACAAACAGGGCCATTCATCTCTTACCATTTTGACAAAAGCTTCATCGGTCAACCAGGAGTGATTGAACTTAAAAGGGAGGAAAGAAGAGACAGGCTCCTCTATCCATTCCAGGAGGACAGGGTAATGATCAGAGATCACAGAAGGAGAAGACCAGACTCTATGCCTGGGAAGGAGATCAAGTAATTTCAGAGAGAGTAAAAAACGGTCCAGTCTTTTGCATATGCCCTCCTCCCCTGACCTACCATTGCGCCAGGTGGGCCCAGTAGAAGGTGGGGCAACATCCACCAAATTAAAATCAGAAAAAAGTTGAGTGAAAAAGGGTCCAAGAGGGTCGATAAGAGCCTTATTACCCCAGATTTTAGAAGAATTTAGAGTGAGATTTAGATCCCCCGCAAGAACTAGATTTGGAAGAGAAAGGAGGCCACCCCTGGAAGCCTCATTCCAAAAAGCGTCATGATACAGGTAGGGGCCATAATAGTTTAATATAGAAAGTGGGCCATGTGAGCCCTTGAAACGAGATTCAAGAAGAATTCCCACCAAAGTTTGATAGGCTTCGCATCTAACTCTAAGGGGATTCTAACCCGAGAAAATACCTCCCGAGAGACCCTTTGAGCTGATAGCACAAAATTCCCAACTAGGATAGAGTTTAGAAAACGCTAACAGAGCAGGGTAAGTGTTGTTCATGGTTTCTTGAAAGAGCATGATGTCAAGCGAAACAAAGACAATAAGTCGATGGAGGCTCTTTTGTTTAGCCGAGCCCCCCAGGCCTCGAACATTTAGAGTGAGGATTTTCATCAAGAACCACTGAGAGTGGGTGATTGAGCTCTAAGGACCCGAGAGGAGGAAACCGGTGGATGCCTCACCACGTTTTTTAACCTGGTGGACAAAGGAGTGTACGTAAGGGTACCAGAGGTCAAGTCCGATACAGGCTCATAAGCTTTTTTCTTCTTTCTGATAGTAACGTTTTCAAACCGAATGGAATCCAATGGTAGGACAGAGGGTGAGAGAGGAGTTTTCGCAGAGAAAATCTCCAACGACTTTTGTAGAGAGGGGTCAGCAAAGGAGGGATATGAAACAAGACTATGTGGAGGGGAGGTGCTGACAGGGAGACTCTAGCCTACCAGAGGAGGAAAATCAGTGGCAGAAAAAATAGATGATGGTTCTGTAGAGGAGGAAGGGATTGAGTCCATAAAAGGTGGTGGGGGGGAAAGATGGTGGGGGGGTTCATCAGGACAAACAGGGAGGGAACCAGACAAAGGAGCTACATAGGGAGCAATAGGAGCTAAACCCACAGGAGTGGTGGGATGAGTGGCATTAATCTCCAGAGAGTCCAAAAGAAGAATTTCCTGATCTGAAGCATTTTTTGGATCTCTTTATCATTGGTCCCTGTAGGTATATTACACAGGAATTAGAAGCTTTGCAAAAATTTCCTTTGGGGAGGAATTGAATCAGATACGACTTTCCCATGGATTGCTTGCTATAGGATCTCCCACCCTAAATCACTTGGTGGCTGGGAATCAAATACCGATCATGTTTTCTCAAGGCTCTTACTGTTAAATGTACTTTGTAGATTCTCAAAGGAAAGGGATTTTGGGTCAAAGTTATTCATCAAAAATATATATACCCACTTTTTATTATTGAATGGTTCGAGCCAAGGATAAGTTTTTGAAGAACATATCTAATATACTAGAAAGCGATCATCACCTCCTTCAATCTTATTGGTGACTGGCTAGCATGGAAAGTTGGCAACGACAAAAGTATTCAGATTGGACAAGACCCATGGATTGGTTGTGTTGATTTTTTCCGATTTCCTGCTGATACGATCCTCTCCTTGCATAGTCATGGCCTTATACATCTTCACCTGATCCAAAAGCATGGCAATGGTCCACTCCATAAGCTATCATGGTTATCTGCAGCCGGCCTTGATTTATTCGATAGGGAGAGACCTATTTAGGACAGATATATACAGTCCCTCACTGAAAACAATGTATATCATAACGTCAAGGACGATTATTTGCTTTGGGTAAAGAATGCTAAAGGTGGATTATATGTTCCCAAGTTGGGATATTTGGCTCTTAGAGAGGAGGAAGGCACACCACCACCTGGATAGTGGTGCAGGAATATTTGGTGACTACACTACCTATATAAGAATAAGATATTGTTTTGGCTTGCTCTTGAGGGTAAGGTTCTTGTTTGGGATGTTCTAATCCACAGGTTTAAAATAGGGCCCAACAGATGCCCACTCTGTGTATTGGCTACTAAAAACATTGTTGATCTATTTATCTCATGTCCATATATTCTGGAAATGTGGAAACACCTCACTCTCCTCATTGGTATAGCTTTTTATTGGAGTGGCAATGATATTCAACAAGATTGGCTCTCATGGTCAAACTACAACACTTTTCATAAATATGTTTCCTTCCCGACCTTCATCATATGGGAAGTTTGGATCGCCAGGAATAAGGCAATCTTCGATTATGTCTTTATCCCATCTCAGGTTTATGCTGGCAAAAGACTTGGTATCTTCAATGCTTTTCCACGATGTAACTCTTTCAAACCTCCTCGGATCATCACAAAAACACTCATTGATGACTTCTTTCCATGGGATTTTGTGGATAGTGCCTCACGAGGTCAACCACGGGCTGGTGGAGCTGGTGGGATTTTACATCTCTCCGCTAATCGCACCATTCACTTTGTTGCAGGTCTTGGAGATGTTACAAATAATTATGCTGAATTTGTTGCTATTAAACCCTTTTTGTCACTTACTCTCTTAGGGTCCTAAACATTCAGATCTTTAGTGACTCCAAATTACTAACCGATGGTCTGAAGCTTAGTAAGCCTCCATGGAATATCTTCCTACTCCATCTTTACGAGGACATTATCAGGATCAATTCTTTCTTTCAGCGGATCTCCTACTCACACATCTTCCAGGAAAACAAAGTCGAGGCGGACTTGCTCTCCAAAACGGTCTCCTTCTGCCCTTTGGATCTATGGAAAAATGCGAGAATATCCATGGTGTATTATCCTCATTGGGCAGGGGACGTTTTTGAACGCCTACATGTTTTTATTATGAGATGATATTTTGTAGGTTTCTCTTTTTATAGATGTTATTTGAGACTATATTTTGCTTCTCCTGGCACACTAGGCAATATCAAAAGTAGTAAAAGAATACATATATATGTTGTCTATAATCCGAACCCATGTTTAGTTTGAAAATGCACAGCCTAGGGGTCATATACAATATGGTTTTATATAAGCTGTGATACATTTTATATGGAAAAAAAATTGTGATACATTTTATATGGAAAAACAAAGATATTGTCATATATGTAACTACTTTCTCAGTTTTCTTCTTTTTTCTTTGGGAGGTATCGAGTTTATATTATTGTTTATCATAATGTTAAAGCTTTTGTGTAAAATATGTTTTATTACTATTATTATTTATTATAAGGTTTTATGCTAAGCCATTATAGTTTTATATTTAAATATAATGAGATTATGCGATATTTATTTGAAGAAAAAGAAAAACAGAGATTACCATTCATTTATTAAAAATAAATAAAAAGTACATGGAATTAATAAAAAAAAACTAAAGTTAATATCTTCTCCAAATTTTGATTTGTGAGATAAATAAATAAAAAGTACATGGAATTAATAAGAAAAAACTAAAGTTAATATCTTCTCCAAATTTTGATTTGTGAGATAAAGAGCGAGTTATTTTTCATTTACCTTTTGACTTATAATGACTTCATGCTTTAAATATAAATCAAAGAAAATGGATTTGATAAAAACCCATTAACCGTGATGTTCTATCATAAATGGGAATATTCTCAAAACGAAGGGGGTCGATATATTGAAAATTTAGTAATTTGTTTAAATGGTAAGAAAAATAATAATAATAAATCTAGTTGTTGTTAATGAACATATATCTTGAAATTAATAATATGAATGCTTTTTTTAGGTAGCTTAAATGTTTGATGATTTTGTTCATTTTTTACAACATTTTTGGTATGAAGTTGATGAAACTTTTATGATTTATTTAGGTTAGATTCTTTGAAAGTATTTGAAGAAATTGAATCCATTTATAAATTCATAAACATGATTTAAACAAACATATATATATATTCTTTGAAAGTATTTGAAGACACTGAATCCATTTATAAATTCATAAACATGATTTAAACAAACACACACACACACACATATATAATTCTTGTGAAAAACTCACTTGAAAAAACAAAAACATTCAACTTTATTCTAAAGTGATGCCATACCACTTTAAGCCTTTCTTTATTTTCCTCCTGTTTTATTTAACCACCATAAAAGTCCATTGTTCAACCAAAGTGAATCATGGTTTTAAATACTAATTATTGTTTTTGGAGACCAGAATACCATGAAATGCATATATAGATGAGTGAAAGAAAGAAAGCATAAACACATGCATACTATTTTACTTTTCCATGGTCTCCTTTTGTTGATAATTTGCATATTGTAATAATTTGCATATTATATTATAATTTGAAGAAAAACTGCAGAAATATTATATTAATAATTTGCATATTGCAAAAAATCAAAAGATTTTTACATACATAAATCAGTTCCATAACCTATGGACCAGTACTATCAGAAACATATAAGACATAGACACATACAATAAGTCTAAACTAGTGCTCTACAACCTCTTTACACGCATAGATTAAATCCAACAAAAATTGTTGAGTTTGGTTTTTGCATATACTTAAAAACAACATATCTAACCAACAGAGATTGATATCATCAACAAAAAAGACACCATGTACTGGGTCAAAATAATATAATAATAAAAAGTAAAGAAATAGTTGGACCAAAACTAGTTGTCCCACTTCCCCTAAAAACATTAAAGAAAGTGATTATATCTCGTGAATGGGCCTGGCCCTTTAAAGGTATCAATATCATTGTTTTGGTCCCATCTTAACCATCGACCTTATTCAATTTCAAGACCAATATTGGACAAGAAGTTTGCTTGTATTTTTCTTTCTCGATAAATATGGACAAAGACAATAAACCCAAAAATACCCTTCAATCTAATGATCTCCTCATAAATAGGGAGAAAATGGGTATTGTGGGGTGGTTGTGGAAAAATAGCCATAAATAAAAGAAACAGATCCCAAATGGTAAATCCAACTCTTGGTTAGTAACAAAATTGAAAAGAAAATTGAAATAAAGAGATGGGTAAGAGATAGACCAAATAAGCTTGAACAAGAGTCTGGCAAACCAAATTGTTATTACCCAGTGGTCCAGCTAGATACAAGAGTAACACCTAGGGTGTGAAAGCTTCAAGGGAAGCCAAAAATGTCCCTTAGGGAGTGTTCGCAGGAAACAACCCTCTCAATTTTTCTACTTTGTTGAATAAAATTGATCAGTTCTCTTCTATATTTTATCACAAAATTATATAAGAGTGCCTTCAGAAT